>CAEGAE010036530.1:0-100227 GCA_903067095.1 Girardinus metallicus
GTTTATTCAACATTTTGTGCAAAGAATATAGAAATGACAAGGGGAGGAGTTGGAGCGAAATTGGTACCGCAGTTGATGAACCCGGTAACTTTTTAGCTGTTCTTCGTTAACGTGACATAAATAGGTTATAATAATATTCATTCAGTCAGGACTTTACGCTGACACTAGCCACATGCACTGCAGGTAGATTGTAGTAAAGCATTGATTAATGCCTGGCTTTATGATTAGTTAACTGGACTTGTAGCCATTATTTTGTGCCCATTGTTGGACACCACTTGCACGATCGAACCCGATCGAACGGTTATACCTAGGATTTCTGTCGGCTAATGTGTGGTCTAATGGCGACAACTCTAAGATCATGTAGTGTGCGCTGGGCATTACACTAAGGAAATGAGGAAGGGAGGTGCTCAGTGGAGAGCACCGGAGTTTTTTCATTTAGTGTCATCAATAGAAAGAGAAAAAGGCTGGAAGAAACGATAAAGCCGATAATTAAAATGTGGTCGATAATTTTAGTTTATCGTGCGATTAATTGATTTATTGTTTATCGTGACAGGCCTACATGTACCTATTGTATCATAAGATACAAATATTATTGTTTGTGTTTTACTCAGGAGGTGTTGAGCCAATAGCAGAGGTTTCTGGTGATGGGGAGGAGCTGGAACCTCCACAAGAAATGACCAAATTCATCAAGAAGAAACCATCAAAGAAAGTCAAGAAAGGTAGGAACAAATATTCCTCTGTAAGTTGATTTTCTACTTTTCTTTGCAGTTACATGCTTACATTTTTCTCCATTTATGGGTCATCCTGTCAAACCAAATTATATTAAAATTCATCAGAACTTCATACCTAAGAGATATCTGATATAACAGACAGTGTTATGCCATGTTGTTTTTTGTAAAAAGAAAAAGACTGAACCTACTCACTGAATAAACTGATCTAACATTTGTGCTTAAATAAATGTTTAAATGAGTGTCTGTGATTGATTACTAACATGTTCCTTAGCTTTCCACTTTTCATTTTAGCCGTTTTTTACCCTTGAGTTAAAATTTCATTATCGAGAGAGACACCTGTGTTCTGAAAAACAAATGAAAAAAGTTGCATATCTGAAATATTTAAAATCATATAAGTACAAAACCCATATAAAGCAAAATGGAGCATACATTTTAGACACTGTAAAATTTTAAATGGTTTAAAAGAAAGGAAGGCACAAGTTTAATCTAAGTACCTCATGTGGATATAAAGCAGAGATAACTGCTTGGATTTTTATTATTCTCTTGTTTGTTTGTTTGTTTGTTTTCTCAGTGGAACAGTTGTGACTGCCAAAAACAACTTGCAAATGACCACATTAGGTCAACTGTGTTTTCATGACAATAAACATCATAAAGCTGGAGAGATGCATCTGGAACATTCATTATGAAATATTACAAGTGTTGTGCCTAACACAGAGCCTTGGGGATGCATTTTCAATAAGAGGGAATTTTGAACACGTTACTTACCACCTGTTAGATTTTTTGCAGTTCTCGACAATGAGCACATTTTATTTTATTTATTTTTTTTATCATGGTCAAAGTCTGTAGCTACAGGCAGGTCTTTGAAGGTATTTGTTACGCTTTTATGACGGAATTGTGATACATCTGGTTAGACATTTTTATTAATTTACACCACTTTTTACACAAAATTTAAGAAAACAAATGTTATTATAGAATTAGTTATTAGTTAGCATTTATTGTTTTGTTTGCAGTTGTATAAACCTTTTGAGTAAAATGTAAAAAAAAAGTTTCAAAAGCACAGTTTTATGGAAATCATTTGAGGAGAAGAAAAACTGTCTTCACCTTTACAGGCATATACTAAGCAGGTCTGTTCCCACTGCCGTTTGTTTAAATTGGATCACACTCACATCCTCAGTTGGATTTCTGTGGCCTGTGATTGCCACTTGTATATTTTTTTCCATACTCCTCTTTCGGTCTGCTCTTCCATCTGTCAGTTTGATTGAATCGCATCAGATCAGAAAGGCAGATATCTTGGTCTGTGTTCAATTCTTAAGTGAGTTTTCTTCTCATATTTATTTCCATTTCTCTGTCTCTGATTTTTGTCTTCTTTTGTAGGGTTTAATCTCCTTTAGTGTATTACTAGTTTATATAATCCTGAAAACAATAATCAGATGTCGTACATATACACACGATTCTAAAAGCATAAACATACATAAAAAAAAGTACATCTTATTTGCTGGCTCCTGCCTCTAAGACTCATACACACAAAAACACACTACTACCATAAAGGGGCTTCTGGTGGGCACAAATCCTTGTTTTATGATGGTTTGTCTTGCCTTAACACGAGCACAGATTCTCTTTGATGGGCTCTACCTTCATTAGTGCCTGGTTTGTCTGTGTGTGCTAGATGTGCACATGTGTGTGCTTAATCCACTCAGGCGTCACCGCTAATGAGAAGGGGAGACACTGAGAAGGCGACGGGGGGATCATTAGATACACACACACAAATATACAAAGTGTACATCTAGGAAGCACATCAGTGTGTGGAGTAACTTCTCACATGTATATCTTTTACTGTGCTTCCATTTGCTGTGCTATTACCTTTTTAATATGTCAGCAACCACATATATTGATTTAATTTTAATAATCTTAATAAATTGACTGTTTTTAGGGCACAATGTTTAAAAAAGTTCTAAAAGCTGATTTGACATCTGTCAGCAATAGCAGGGATCACTTTTATATATTAATGAATTTATTTCTTTATCCCAACCAAAATGCATCCACAAAAATAGCAAAGCAAACTTCACTTGGTTAAGATGCAACCACGGAACAAAAGACTGGAATAAACTGTGTTTTTGCTTCATCAAACAGAATCCCTCCAAATACTCAACCATCTTTAACCCTCTGTCCTTACAAGCATATTTAATACTTTCACTCATTTATTCATTCCATAGTCAATTCTAGAACAACTGATTCTGAACAAATCAGAATCAGTTGTTAGATCCAAAGCAAACATGACATTTAGATACAGTAAAAAGAACAAAGAAAATGTGGTCTGCTTTGGAAAACAACACTGTGCTGCTTTATTTGTAGATTTCTCCAAGGCGTTTGTCTCAGTCAGCTATCATCAGCCTCATTTTTCCCTTCTTCATTTGAAGAAAACAACAATCAAATGTCGAACCGCATACATTCTTATTAGATATTATGATCTAATAAAAAAGCAAATTTTAAAATGTTGGTACTGTTTACATAGTGCATCAATGAAAGATAGCCTGCTCCACATATTTAAGACAGCTGCTGGAGCAGATTGTTTTTTTATTCAAGTTGTGAAACAACCATAAAAAAACGGCTGTTGGACTGCTGTTCTCCTACAGAGTTTTACCTAAATATTACAGAAGTACATCACTTAAAGCCTTAAAAACCGCAGCATTTGAAATAAATTCAGAAGCTAAGAGGAAGCCAGTTGTTATATTACAAGTCTGGAGTCATTTCTTCATGGTGTTTTGGTGCCAGTTAAAAGATGTACCGCTGCATTTTCAACAGAGTTTTAACAATGCAGAGAGAATTGAACTAGACAGACTTAAAGAGCATTAGAGAAGTCTTGACAATACATTAGAAAAGCATGGAGAAGTTTTTCCAGGCCTTTAAGGGGGAAGCATGGCTTCAACTTTGTAAGGGTTTCTTTCTGGTAAAAAACTGATTTCACTAAAGCATTTAACTGCTCTTCTAATTTATCAACTTCATGTTATGTGACAGTTACCTAGAAGTAATGAATGTATTTATGTTTTTTTTTTGTTTTGGAAAATCTCATGATTACAGTTTATTACAATGGGACGAAATCCTCATGAAGAACACTTTAAAGAATGCAGCTACATCTAGTGGCTCAGCCTCAATCAATAGCTACAGTAACTCACTCTGGTATTAAAGAAGTTGTGGCTTGTTTCAAGTTGAGTCAGGAGCAATAGTTATGAAATGGAAACGTAGCAGAAGAAGATTTATCAAGATTACTTAGGTTGTCACTGGAATTGGTGGGCAGGTATTTGCAGGGGATGCAAATTATACTAGGTTTGGATTCACAAAAGATTTCTACAACAAAATAGACACTGGAGATCCTGACTTTTACGGCATGTCCTTAAGCACATGTGTTTTTCTATTGAATGTGTGTTTTTGCAAAGTGTTGTAGAAAGTACAAAATTTTTATTTTTTTCACATAGTGTAGATAATGATGGATATTTAGCCTCTAGATTTACCTGGATACAAGAAATACTTGATATTATGCACAAGGATGGTTTTATTAATTTCATAGAGATCGATGATGCTCTGATTAGCATCCCTGTTCCTCTAAGAGTAGAACTGTCCTTGTAGAGTTATCATATGTTGACAATATTAAAATCAATCATTTTATACTGTACATGTTTCATTTCCTGTCAGTGGCATTAGTCTCGTAAAAGAAAACACTGATACAGTTTATTATCAGAATCATTGTAAAAAAAAATTTATTGGGCCAATGTAAACTTTAAAACCCTATTTTCATGCATTGATGCAATCTCCTCCATTACCTGCTGTACCCATTGAACTTTGCTGTGTCCTCAGAACAAGAAAACATCAGGTAGCTCACAGGGGCATTGCATATTACAGCTGCTAGTCTGCTTCTGGCTTTGAAAACACCGCAAGACTGGTGATATTACTTTTTCATCCGCTCTAAGCTCAGTACAAAGACAGTGCATAAGAACAGTGCTGTAGACCTAAGTTTATTCACAATTATTTGGGCTTTATGTCTTTGTTTGTGTATAGTGAACCAAGGCTTAATATCAAAACAGAGACTTAACACGTTTTTGTGACTGTTTCTCTCATTTGCTTTCTCTCTCTTTCTCTCACACACACACACACACACGCACACCCCCACACACCAATAGACACCACTATTACAGGGCAGAACTACAAATAAAAATCTGTAATTAGTATTGTTTGCCAGGGAAAGCTCCTGATCATGTCTGCGGTTTGTGATTTATGTCATCACAAACCAGGAAGGAGTGATGAAGGTTACTGGGGAAATGATTCGGGAAGTAGCGAAATGAGTGAGGATAACGTCATTTCCTGATGTGTTGTGATAGAAAGACAGAAAAAAATTTAGCGTACTTGCACACACAGTTGTGATTTTTATTAAGCATATTTAAAAACAACAATTGCAGCTGACCAAAGTACTGTACAATAAAGCAACACGCAAATAAAGCTAGAGTAAAGCAAAAAAGAAAAAGTTTTGCGATAAATTAAATCACAAGCAACTAAAACGGTGTAATAGTTAAAGAGGATTAAATGAGAATTGAAAACAGTAAGACATGGAGCCTGCTTAACGCTCATCGGGAGCTTTTGACACAACTTTGAGCAACAACTGATAAGACTGTCCCCTCTGGTTTTGGAGGATTTTTTGGGGAGAATAAAAAATATTTGGTCAGCTGGCTTAGATCATGATGGAATATGGCAGGTGTCTGCAACGTCTGTCCTCAAGTGCCACTGCCTTACAATGTTTGGATGATTCCCAAACATTGCAAATTGAATCAAAGGAATGCTTACTGGCCTTTTTAAAACTCACTGACAATCCAAGAAGGTAATTTAACCTTTGAGTCAGGTGTTGCAGGAGGGACGCATGAGTTTGAAGTCTGTACTTCCAGACAGACTTTGTTTTGGCCAGTTGCCTCAGGTAAAAAAAAAAAAAGCAGGATTTGATAGCTGAATTGACATAAATCAAGTTTGAGGCAATTTTTTGATCTTAAATAGGTAATGAGAAATCAACAGTAGTAGAGCCATGATCATGAGGATTAAAATATATCACATCAATCTTCCTTTCAATAACCTTTAAGCTAAGTGCTACATGTTTAAGGTCATTTCAGCATGAATAATGAAATTGACCTAAACAGAACCCTGTTATTTACTATAAATTTCATCACAGTTTAACAAAAATAACTACATATAATACAAACATTGTGTTCTTTAAGCAGGGTTTAGTCTCAGCTCTTCTGTAGAGTACTCCTATGCTCTATCTTATCCTATCTGAAGGTGGCAAAGTGCCAGAAAATCCTTCAGATCCACTGGCCTGATTACAGTTCCCATAAAAACAAGGAACAAGGTGACAGAGAACAAATCAGTTCAAAGCTCATATTTTCTTACACAAAAAAATACTCACATACACCTTCCGCCTACCTGTCTAAGACTTAATAGTATTAAGGCCTCATGCCAAATCCTGCGCGCACAGATCTTTCTGTTGGGGTACATGGCAACCGGAAAGCTCATCTGGTTGACTTAAAAGGCATCAAAAGATGTCTGAGAATTGGACACAGGGAGAGAGGAGGGTAGAGCACACTCCTTGTTCTTCCTTCTCTTGAAGCAGAAGGCTAAGAGAAAGATGAAAGGGAGAAGGGAGAGTGTCTTCCTTCTACTTCCTGCCGCTGCATCTCTTTTTGTTGTTGTACTCCTCCCCTGCAGCCCACCTGGGAACACAGACATAATCCAGACCACAGATTCACACTTGGAGCCATACGCAGTCATACATGCGAAAACAGGACAGAACAGGTTCATGTCTTGTTTTTTTCCTAGCACATTGGGCTTACACATCAATATAAATACATTTTAACAGTTTTCTGTAAGTTTTAAGATTAATTTTGCCTTATTTTCTTTGAAGTTAATTTGAACTTAGGCCTAACTTTGGTGTCTTACCTTGATCTTATATTTGAGTCTGTAGAGGTCTTATCAAAGGCAATGTCAGATCCCTGCCTGTGGTCTCCTTTGGTTGCTTAGAAATCCTCCCATAGCTACTATCCTTCAGGCCAGAGCTTTGTGCAGCTCCAGGTCAATTCACCTCTTCACTATTTCTTATCCTAATGTTTTGCCATTTCATCACAACTTCCTTCCATTTTAGACCTAAATGAGCTGCAAGTATGTTATTGAAAATTATAATAAGTTATATATTGCAATGCTGGTAAAAAAGTATCTTCAAGGTGGAAATGAGTTGATTAATAGTCATTATGCAAACAACTCATTTATCACTGACAAAAATTGGGTATAAACGACCCAATCGCTAAAAATTTGAAACAGCTAAGGCGTCATATTATCGCCACACTCCACCTCGTACACACTGTACATTTAAACATTACTCTGTTGCTAATTTGCAACAGCCTTTCAAGCACATTAGTGTTGCCCCTCAACGTTTACCATTAGCTGCTGTGCTATTCTTCACCCATTAGCAGTGTTCTTCATGCATTAGCATGTTGTTAAGATCTATCCATTAAGCAATGAATCCAGATAAAAGCTGTTGCTCATTATTGTCCTCTTGGAAAGCTTCTCAAAATGCAGATAATGAGAAGGATATGAGTCAGACTCTGAAAAAATAGACACAGCTGCTGTTGTGACACAACAGCAATTTTTTTAATATTATTTCAGGAAAATGAAACACTCACACTCAATCTCTTCCCAAGCAGTTATGATTTGACTGTGTATTTGGTTGAGTTTCTTGATAATACACCAATTTGTCTCCAGAGCAAAAGGCACATCATTAGAAAAATTTGGAAATCTTCTGCCTTATCTGTAATTTAAGATTGGGTATTCTTGGTACAAACATGCACCAATACTTGATGAGTCTTTTTTAACATGAAACATTTTCCTTCTGAACAGTAAATTAACAACATTAGATAGCTAGAGCAGATAGCTTGTCCTTTTGATGTCCTGTAGACATCTAAAGTAATTGGTAATTTATTGATTGCTTTTTAATCTCTGCAACAAGAATCTGGAAGAATATTATACTGTGCTGTGGACACTTTTGGAAATTTATGAACTAGTACTCAGTCAGCTGAGTAGGTTGATACACATCAGGTGAACCATCCATTCTTAAAGGGAATCCAGCCACATCTACAAAATAAAAAAGATTGAAGAAAACGTTGGAAAAGCCTGCACTTCATGATGATTTGAGAGGATGCGCTGCTACCCTGAAAACAATTGCACTGTAACCCTAAATCATAGTAATAATTACACAAATTTGACATCAAAATACTCATAAATTATGGGATAATAGATATCAACTAAATTACAGTGTTCCTACTGGCAGATTTGTGTCTTTAGTATCTGCTTTTAGGAAGTTTATTATAATAACTGTTTGCTAATCATGAGTCTTGAATTTGTCTAATATGAAGTCACATCCTCCAGCTTTTAATGTGCAGAAGGAAATCTGTGTAAATTATGCCTATTTACTGCAGCCAAATCCTCTAATTTCCAGGTTAGTTATAAGGTCAGCAGCAGAGAAAAGCTTCACAGGTAAAGATACTTGTAGTAACTCATTTGGAAGCCAGAGGAGACTTGTATCAGCATAGATAAATCACACAGTCCTGCTGTGTCTTTCTGTCGAAACAGCAGCACAGTAAACAGAACTACTGATTTTACTGTGGCACACTGTGGCTGGTGGTCACATCCAACTTCTGCACTCGCACATGAACACGTCGTGCCCAGCAGGCAGGTTTTCTCATCCCTAACAGGATCATCTGGGGCTAAGGCCTTGAGTTTCTGACCCATGAGTCTCTCTTCTATGTGTGTGTTGGTGGTTTTTGATGGGTGTGACAGATAGAGGTCTCTCTATTCAAGGCTCACCCCCCATGAATAAAAACACAGAGAGAGAATGAGCTCTTGTTTGGCCATCCACAAACCCTCACCCACATATACACACAGACATTCTGAGGTTAAGTGTCCTTGCAGATGGAGAGTAAAATGTGGCTTATTAAACTAAGCCTGAACGCTAGATGTGTGTGCACATAATAGCGAGTGTGTAAATGTTTAATGACATTTTGAGTCTATAAAAGTGGGTGTGAACATTACACAACTTGTAGAGTGGTCTAGCATAATAAGGTGAAGGTGTCAGCATGTTTATTTTAATATAAATGTACGAGGCTTTCTTGAAAATAAAAATAAATAAAAAATAAAAAGATATTTTTTCAATTTTCAAAATCCTAATTTGTGAATAAGTTTGGAAACTTGTTCATAGCATTTAAAGAACAAATGCTCATATTTTGTTTGTAATTACTAGCCCAGCAGTTTGTCTTTACGTATTCTCTCCAGAATGTCTGTGCCTTAACAGACTGACAGATTTCTGTAACATCTGTCAACATTTACAAATCCAGTATGCTCAATGATGAGGATCAAAAGCTCAAAAGGAGTTAAGGAGCAACTTTACTGTATTCTGTTAGCCTTCCTGTTATCTGCTGAATGTTTTGCTCTCTTCAGCTTTCTTAAAGGCTAACTTATCTCCACATGAAGATAAAAAGGCCTCCTTTTTAAAAGCATTTTCTTTTGCTTTATATTGTTGATATGGAAAATGGTGCATGTCGTGCCCCTTAAAATTGAATAAAGACCACCAATTCCTCAAAAACTTAGGACATAAAAATGCGAGGACAGAGCATTATTTGTTTAAATATTCCCAGTTACTTACTACCCCAGATAAAATACAGACAAATATTGCCCCTGACCCAAATGAGTTCAGGAAAGCAGAGGAAGATCTGACAAGAACTTCTGAGAAAAAACATGATGCTAAAAACTTTTATAGGATGCATGAAAAAATTAATGTTCTTCCAAATAAACCTAACAAATTAGAAAATAAGAAATGTCAAACACAACCTTGCTGTTGGAAGTTGAAGGATTCTCAGCCAACATACAGCCCAACAAGAAGAGAACAAGATTAGAAATAAGAGGGATAAAACCTGATGGGTTATGTCAGAGTTGAGAGACTGAAGAAAAAGTGAATACTTACCTTTCTTTAAAAAGCAGACTCAGAAATACATTTGAGAACGTCATCATTTTAATTACCTGTCAAATTTCAAACTCTGAGGTCTCAGCTTATCAACATTAATAGCAGCATTTTCCTTTGTTCTTAAACTCCAAAGCTTGTGAACACCAACTCAATCCCAAGTACATGGCTATCGCTTCATCTCGTGAACAGTCTTTTTTGGCTCTGGTGTTGTCGGAGCAATGATGGGATGCTTGGCTGTTTAATGCGTGTGTAATGTTCCACTAATGTCTTTGCAGTAGTATTATCTGATCAGCTATTCTTAGTCGGAGGCTAATGCTCGCTGTGATTACAGATAGAGAAGAGAATGGCGCTCCAAATATTTGTCAACCAGTCTGGTACCAAGGTAGACCACTGCATTATATAGACTTGTTGAACCACGCAATGGAAAATGTAAGATTTTTAACCTTTGCAACAGCTACTCAGTCATGTCATATTGGTATTGCTCATTTATGTAGCATTTGTCTTTGATGGATCAATTATTTGAGAATGTTGTGCAGTCTGTCAGAGAAGGATTTACATAAATGACCTTGTTGGTGTTATTTATTATAGAACTCATTAGTCTGGATCAGTTTATCTTGTTCCAGAATCCGTGGAGAACCACAAGGTTTCACCATCACAAATCATGCCATTGCTTCTAAGTTGTTTGACAAGCAATCAGTTGAAATTTTGGCCTATTACATAGACATAAATAGAAGCAGAATAATGCAGGTGGGGTGGGCCAAGATGGGAGTAATAAAACATCTATTTTTATAAAAGGTACAGTTGTGTTGACACGGAGAGATAAAATAAAATTACGATGTGTTGGAACATCAGGAGTGTTGTGGATTACATAGTGAACAATGCTCACATCTTCGCTGAACCAGTAAATATCCGTTGTTAATCCCTGGGTTTCATAATATATATTCTGCAACATGTCCTCACTGGCCTTGTCTATCCTTGTCTGGACCTCAAAAGCCACTGATGAGGTTTATCAGGCAAATACTGTGGTTGATTCATCTGTAAGAGTTGTTTAGTTTGGGAAATATGGGTATTTGTATGATGTGTCCTCTCCTCAAAATGTCAGTTATCTAAAAAACATCTCCTGTAGTGACTTTCACTGTATTTTTTCAATGTTAAAAACCTACTAAAATCAAACCATCCTTTGTAGTGGCACACAACCTAGTGGGAAAGCAAAAGAGGAGATGTTGGTCCTCTGTATCAAAAGAAAACATTTAAGGCGGTGCAGATCTATGTAGTTCCTGGCTGCCTCCATTTGTAATTTTAAAGGGGATCTATTATACTTCCTTGAACAGGTTAGGGTAGGTCTATCCGCTCTACAAAACATGTTCATGACATTTTTTGCACAAAATCATTCTAAGATAACGGGATTTTAGTCTGCTCAGTTTTGAACTCCTTTCAGAATGAGCTGTTTTAGGGCCTCTTGACACTTAAAATCCAAATATGTTGCTGCTGTCATATGGTTACTCCCCCCAATTCAACTTTTACACTCACATGAAAGTGGCTGGAAACTGTTGTGCAATTATTCAAACTTATATCTTTGACCTTGAATCTGACACAACAGCAGAAGAAGTTGAACCTCCTGCACAACCAACAATAATGTTGCAAGTAATTCCTGGATGTTAAGTATACAATAAAACACTTGTCTTTTCCAGCATCCATTGTAAAACCAGCTGACCACCGTTTGGGTTGCAATGCAATAGTGCAGTGTCCGTCGATTGTGACTTAGCAAGCGGGAGGTTATTGAAATGGCTTTCTTTTGAGACACCGTAAAACATTTGCGTATTACCTGAAAAAATCTGAGTGGTTTTCTTAAGCACTTGAGCTGTTTTTAGAAACAGTTGAGACCTAATTGGAAGTACAAAAATGTACAAAATATAAATTTTGCATAATAGGTCCCCCTTAACATGCACACCACATTTCACTTGGAAGAGACCCTGATGAAGACTTAGAACCATTAGGAATGACTGTATATCCCTTCTGGTCTGGGAAACACTTGGGTTCCTCGAGTTTGGGAATATGGAGTGGAGCACAACTCCTAGATTGAGAAAAACTGAATGCCTACTATATAGGGCATGGTCTGTGCTATAGCTTTAACTTGAAGTAAGCGGAGCAAAGTAAAAAAAAAAAAAAAAAAAATACATACAAAAGTGACTTTAACTCAATTTATAATATAAAAACACAATGGCAAACTAAACATCCGTCCCTCTATCAGGAATAGGAAACAATAGATTAGCCTTGATTGGTTGACCTTAGTGACCTTAATCAAAGCATAAGACTTTTTTTTTAAAAAGTAAAAATGTATTCTACAATGGCTTTTTTCATTAAATTTTAGTCAGACTTGTTACAACATGTACCTTTTGGATGATGATGTTTAAATCATAAAACATTGAACTGTCTACAGTTGTGAAAACTGAAAGTAACATACAGAACAGATGTTGAGACAGGAAATCTGTACTGATGTATTTACACAAACTCACTCTGTGTTTCCCTCATCTTTTCACATATGCCTAAGTGTGTTCAAACTTCAAAGATATAATTTACACAATATTTGCACAATCAAGAATGTTGAGTTTCTCTTTTTTTACTACAAGGCTAAACAAAATATTTGAATTGAACAACGGCAACTACTTTGGGAAAAATGTATATGTTTATGTAGCCAGGATGATGCAACTGGGAGTTTCGTCCATGTAGTTTGATTTATCAAAGGCGTGTTGATAAGTTCTGTAAATTATGGATAAGAGGGAGTAGGAGACAGAAGAGGGAGGGGAAAAGAAACAGATTTAGGGATAGTGAGGGGAGGTATAAAGAGGCAAAAAAGGGAGAGGCAGGAACCGTTCTCACTACGATAACCATCAACAAACCAGACAGTCTTTGAGAGCTGGAAACCCAGATGTGTATTTGTGTGTTCCCCTCAGGTCATGTAACATGTGGTAGGGAGCCGGTGTTTATGCAGTAGTGTCCATTCAGACCCTGGCTCCTGAGGGAACCTTACAGAAGGAATGAAAGCTCTTCCTCTGGGAGGCCCATGTAGGAAATGCAGCTTCCATCTTGGTGAAACCAACCTTTACACCTCCTGCTGCTTTTCACATTAGGCCCACAGCAGCTATTTTCAGCTGTATTGCCATTAATCTAATAAATTTTATGGGTGCTAATAGTTCAGTTCGTACATTTCATGGGTCATTTAAACCGTACATGATATGACTCCTGTAAATTTCAATAATGGAGTTAACTTAATTTTTTAATTTATAAATAAGCACATAGCAAAATATATTTGTTGGGTTTTTATACTTTGATACACATTTTAAGAAAGCAAATTACTCACTAATTACTCCTAAACTCATGTTGATATGCAGTTTTTTTAACATGCTTTTGAGACTTGACTTGCACTTTCCTTTTACATGGTTATTTACTTATTATAAGGAGTGCTTGTAATCAAAATATTGTATGCATTCTGGTAAAGAGATCTCTTTACAAATTTAGTCACCTTGAAAAATTAGGTAAATTTATTTATTTGTGCTGCATTTTTCTGAAAACCTCTGCTTAATCCAAATTTAACATACAGTAGAAAATGTAAGGAATTTATTTGACATTTACAATATTATTGATGTTATAACGAATGGTGGCAACATTTTTATATTCTATTATACACTATTATCATAGAGCTGGTGCGATTTTCTGAGCATTGTATAGGGTTGTTTACTGTTGCCAGGAAATGTGTACGCGTTATAATCTGCAGAAATCTAATTTGGAAATTATGTTAACATTGATAGATTTAGAATTGTTCCCTATACAACTTAGAATCTATTTTTTTTTTATCAATATAGAGACTCATTATCCACACTAGCAAACATAAAGTGATATGATTTTGTTATTGGATAACCTGACTCTGATGAAATGATGTACGTAAGTAAAATATGCAACACCACATTAGAAAACACCAGAAATCTAGAGTAAAAAAAGTAGTTGCATCTTTGTTTTTTTTGTTTTTTTTTAAATACAACAATTCTTATTTTTATCTAAAAATGTGGTGTTAATAAACGTTTATTGTATGAAGAAGAAAATGTGCATCAACATCAAAGTTTCTATGGTTTGACTGAACTGCTTTAAAATAGTTTTTGTACATTTAAGAGAGTTTACCTCAATAGATTTTGTAGAAAGTAGTTGAAATCCACCACCATGTAAATTTGTGCAAATTGTGCATTTTGCACTACATTGTTAAGCTTTTTAAGGATATCAAAAACTTTTGCATAATGTAATTTATTCTTTCTGAATAAATTCATTCTGTCCCAGAAAAATGTGATTACACACTTAAAGATGTACCAAAGTCAATAAGCTAAAAACTGCTAAAAACCTGTTTCACAATGTTGAAACTCTGCTCTGAGTATAAATTTGCTCCTGTCCTCCAGACAGAAGCATAGCAGTTTTTGTGGTGATCATAGAATGTTTTTCTTTGTAATAAAAGCTCTTTTTTGTTGCTCCTCCCCCCTTGAATTCCCTCAACCCCACCCCTACCCCCATTTTTTTAAACAAGGGACCTTTAATTTGGCGTGAAGGAAGCAATGAATTGTAGAGTGTACTTTTCCACCGGCTGCCTGGGAAGTGAAGGCCTCTTTCTCTATCCTCTGTCCAGTGAAAAACCCAATAGGTAACATGTGTTTTATTAGAGCCCCTACTGAACTCCTCGTCCTGCCATGTCCTCTGTATGCCTTTACCTGTTTGATTTTTCTACTTTTATTCACTTTTGTAAAATGTGCTGTTTTGCAATTTAGGCTCTACATAATTTACATAAAAAGCACAATTTTCTTTCAATATTCGTCTTTCTTGAATGACAGATTGCAGTAATCCATTGTGTTATTTCAAGGGGAGCTTCTGTGTGTTTTTTAGAGGATGTGCGGATAGTTTATCAGAGGAGACGTGTCAATTAGCTTGGGGTACAGACGGCAGAGCAAAAGTTTAAGGGTCAAAGCAGGGGGGTGGATTCGTCAGCTGCCACTATTTATAAAACCGTACTGTGCCCTTGTGCATATGTGTGTGTGCTATGCTCAGGGCTTCATTGTGGGTGAGTAGACACTGAGCAGACACATCTCTCTGTGTGTGTGGCGGCACTTACCTCTTCAACAAGACTGACAGCACAAAATTCAAATTGTTGCAGCAGAAATATGTTGTTTCTTTTAACATGGATTTTCACTTGACTTAAATTCAAAGCAAACAGACTTGCAATCTTGCAAAAAGTTAACAGATATACCACACATATATTATTACTATACACCAGGGTTTCTTCTTCTTTTTTTTAAAGATTACGACCCAAAATTGCATTTTAAGGATTCCTTACTGAGGATTAAGTTGAACACTTTATACAGAAAATGTAAAAAGGTAAACTAGACATGGTGACAAGAGATGCTGCAGCTTTGTGCAGCAAATACAACATCAGCTAAGCAAGGTGTGTCCTTATACATTGGCAAACATGTAATACTTTGAAAGTTTTGAATTCATCTGTAACATACTCTATAAAAAGTAAAGATAAGACTACTGGGAATGTGCCACAACTATCAGATAGCATCAACGAGGAGCTCCATCACAGCCATATCTTGAATTTGATCCTAAATTATAAACAGCTATTTGATATATCTGAGAAAGGGAGTGTAATCTTCTGGAAAAACTGTTGGCTTGTTTGTATTTCCTCTAATTATAATTCTCTCATCATCTTTCTGATGTTGATTGTACTCATTATTTTTGGGATGTTTGGTGTAATCAGTGTAAATACTGACTGAACACAAGATCCAGATTTCTTTAATCCTTCATGATCCTTTAAAAAATGAATATATTAGAGATGAATAAACAAATAAAGGAATAGTTCATTCTGACTGAGATGACTCTAAGGTAATTATATTTTTTTCCAATTTTCTTCTTAAGAATCTTGAAATCACCTTTTCCTTTGACAGCGTTAATGTTTTCCCTAGCAGAGTGAGAAGTGATCAGTGTCAGTAGAAAGAGTTGGTTTGGTCCTCCTGGTCTTGGCTTTGACTCAAAACAAAGTACAGGCTTTAGACCGCAGACAGAAGTATTACGGGTACATAATGGGTTCTTTCCTCTCCATTCCCTTTGGTCTAGCTCACACCCTTTTATTCTTGCCCCATCTTCGTCCCTTCCTTCACTCACACTGCAGTCACACTGCTAGTGTGTGCTCAGTAATAAAAAGTGTCTACTTGTGTGATTACAGTGGACATGATTAGTTTCCTTCATTAGGCTAAAGGCCGGGATTTTCTCCATGGCAAATATTGAGCCATTGAAATGAGACATTTGCACGCACACTCTGAAACGACATACCTCTAAAACCAATCTAATGCATGCTCAGAGTCCCAGACAGGACATTCCTCATTTATTCAGCAAATGGTCATTTACCCACATGTTCCCACAAATACACATGCATACATTTTGTCTAAACTCTCATCTATCTCCATGAAAATGGACACAAAATCACACACATGTGCAAGCTGGTGCAGATTTTGGCTCTGCCCTGTTTTTGGGCTCTTAATTAATCCCAGTTATTAATGAGACATGATCAATCCCAGACTGCGCTGAGCCCACAGTCGCCACATGTGTGTGCTGGTCGTCTCTCAGCAACACATACCAAAGTTTAACTAACAGTTAGGAAATGGTACAAAAATAATGAATTAAGCTGTCAAAAGCAGATTTTTGGCTAAACATGATCACCAATGTGTTGATGTTCTGAAACGTGTCGGTAGATGTGCCAACTCATTGAAGAAAAAAGACGGGCGAGGCACCTTACCCCTAAAGATCTGTGCATCAGTGTATGAATGCGTGCACATTTGTGGGTGAATTTGGTTCTAGTGTAAAGCATGCTTAGTAATCGGTACAACTAAAAAAGTACTGTACAAGGTTACGTGTACAGTAACCTTGTATGTGTACAAGGTTAGTGGGATGAGGTTCAACATAAGCTTCACAAAGAAAAGAGATCATCACATGTGGAGATTATGGAGTGTATGGAAAACATTTCAAAGCAAAAATGTGAAGATTTTATATAAAGTGGAGTGCCAACTTTCACAGTTCAGTATTCGCATATTCCCCTATTCATGGATTTTTCTGTGGAATGTAACTACAAATTATTCACAGAAAATGTGTCTATTTTCTGTTTTTCCCAAGGAAATGCAGCTTGGTAAGCTGAAATACCTAAGCTAATGCTGCTTGACATGCTATTGGCTGGTGACGGCAAAGCACTCAATTCAGTAGCACCATTATTTGTCTGTGTCGCTGATTGTCTGTAACCCCAATAGCAAAAATAGGAAACCTGTAGATATTAGCTTCTGCAGTTGTACTAAGACAGTTTCCAATGTGCACATTGAATCATACTAAAGTATACTTGTGTTTTGAACAATTAAAACAAGTATTTATATATTTTCCAAGAGGGTATCAGGCATCCGCAGATTTTAGCTATTCGTGGGAAGCTGTGGTCCCCAACCTACGTAAATATGGGAGGTCTTCTGTAATTTCTTTTGTGCTCAAGTTCAAATGTTTAAATCAAGTCAAAGACTCAAATGTAACACAACTCTATCCAATTATTTTTTTATGCCATATTTCATATTTACAGATGAAAGCCCTTCTTTATATCTGAAGAAGGGCTTCAGATATAAAGATATTGTTAGTTTATTAACTGCAGGTAATCCACTAATAATGTTTTCAAGAGAAAACCCCAGAAAGATGCAGCTATGGAGAAGCCTGTATGTTGTGGGGTAACAGTTTGGAATATTGATTGGTTTGTGTTAGTCTGCTAAATGCTGCTTGTTTGGTTTGGATGTTGCTGTGAACTTTCAGAGTGCGTGCCGCAGGTTGCTCTTTAAAGATCAGCACTAATAAGATCTAAATCTGCATCTAAATCAGGTACACATGGAGATGTATATTTATCAGAACAGGAATGTCAAAATCCCAGCCTCTGTTCAAACACCTATATGATCACATTTAAAAACATACATCTACTGACATGTGCGTTATCCGAAACCACTGATTGGCCATGGAGTTACTATCTGATTTCCCAGCACAAACAGAGGGGCAGCTATGTGCTGAGCTGGTGCTGCGCTGGCTGCTGGGTGAGGAAGAGGATTTAGCTCAAACAAAAGCAGCAGAGCCCGACCAGAGCAAGAGGCTGTCGAGTTTGATGACCTTTCCACCACGTGTGTGTTCATATTTGTGTGTGTATGAAAAGAGAAGGAATCTACATGCAAACAATGTCAAGGTGATATGTGTGCATAAGGTCATTTCAACACTTAACCGTCTCCCACACTCTGCTACATAGTGAGTATAAAATTTTAGGGGAACTCCCTTAGATAGAGGTACTGATTAACTCTGCCTTTATACATGCTGAGAGCATTTTTCTGTCTTTTGCGGTGTATGGAGTTATGGCCCAGTGTTTATGGCACAGTACATCTCTGCAAAGATACTGAGCGGTGTTTATGTGTATTTGCCAGATTATTTGGATGGGTGTGGAAGTGTCTGAAGAGGAATGAACAGTTTTCTTGGAAGCACTGGGCTTTGACATTTGTCTGAGCTTGTGGTATATGTGTTTATATCTAGCTCAGTTTATGTGTTAGGCTGTTTATCGCTGTATCTTTTAGAGAAATGTTTATGCAGTCAAACTGGTCTACTCTTCTAAAACACGGATTCAGATGTAGTTACGTAGAGGATCTGGCTCTGATGCTCTGTTTGTCTTCTTGTTTTCCATCAGCCAACATCAATTCAAATCAGTGGATATTTACATTAAAGCAGCACTTGGCCCTTATTTTCCCTGGTTGTCTGTTTTTGTCTTGGTCTTCAGTTCCGGGTTTTATTTTAGATGCTTAATAGGCTTCTGATTAGACTGGTGCTGCTTCTAAAAACCATCCGTTACTCCCAAATTACCCCTTTACTCTGTCTTGTAATCATCCTAAAGGTTTCTTGGGGTAAACTGAGAATTTTAGCGTAACAATCAGAATCGTTTTGCATTAGTTAAGAGTAGTACATTAAAAAGAACTCAAAAGTAAATCACATGATTTGGCTTGATTTGGTTAGCAGTGTTTGTATTTGATATCTAAAGAATGTCTGAAAGTGGATCTAATTTGTTTTATTTGACACCAGATTATGTCAAAATACAGTTAAATCTGCCTTCAACTTATATTTTAATAGTGACCATACTCAGTTTTTCCTCATGTTACCTGCTGTCCCTACCCCACTTGTTGCTGTCCACTGTTGGTCAACTGGCTACACTTTTACCTTTCTTACAAGAAAATTAAATTCAAAACTTCTCTCTTAAAGCTACATGGGACAAATTCAGAGGGAAGTGTTTTTAGAAGACAACAGGTTGGCTATATGAGCAGATAGCCAAACTAACAATGAGATAAAAGTGATAAAAATAAATATCAACTTAGACTGAATACAGTGTTTATTTGCTGATTAAAGTAACATAAGGGTAATTAATGTTATTGTAGCTGCACTAAGAATAGTTGTAGCTGTTTTATTTTCAAATACAATCAAATAGAAAGTTGTTTTTAACTGGCAGCAACTGGTTATGTTATGCCAGAGTGTCAAGAGCAAAGTTTATGAATTGTTCTTGTAGGTTTTAATATGCATATGGGTTGCCAGTTTATTGAGTCAAAGAAGTAAATTAGTCTGTTTTTATGTATAGTTTGTCATTCCCAGTCTTTAGTAATACTGTTACTCTGTCCTCCACACATTAAAGCTGCAGTCTGTTTGAGTGGTGTAGGTATTATGTGGTCTCGGGTGTGGTTTGTCTTCACAGATTCTTCAAAAGACAAAAAACTTAATTGTTTGTGGATTTCTATAATGGCTAGAAGGATTTCTTTTGCAGCTGCTAAACCTCATACCAAACAACATTAGGGGAGTTTACAGAGTATCTGTTTGACTCAACTAAATGTGGAAGGATAGCCTCACTGGCCAGAAAACACAACAAAATGAAACCTAAGAAAGATGGTCAAACACCGAAACCAGAGTCGTTTTGCTAACGGGGTGGTTCCATTTCACAGTTTCCATGTCGGTTCATGCTGCTTTGGAAGTGGCTCAGACAAATTTTTGGAATCCCTGAGGTTAAGATAGCTGAGGTATAATTATATGTGTGGTTCTTTGTCAAATCATCAAACTGAGCATTCCTGCACAGTATTTTTTAAGGTCAGCCACTCGCACTGATTTATATACTTTGGAATATTTTGTCACTTTTTTAGCATAATTTATGTTGGTTTGTTTTCTGTGAACAAACCAACACCTCAAAGCACGTAAAGTCTCTGAGTACAAAGAAAATATTAAATTTCCTTTAGTTAAACCAGATTACTGATGCAGTTTACATTTAATGTGACCATTGGGTATCCTGTGACTTAGATTTGCATAGCAAATTATGCATTGCATCCTATACCCACACTCTAACATGTATGCCTTGAAAGGCATACAAAGATCAAGAGTTTTAAATAAGTAAATGAAAAAAACATGTCCTTTCCATGTATCTGTTACTATTGTGTACACAAATAAGTTTGTGAGCAAAGTCACAAATTACATATGGTGAACAATTCCATGAGCCTCTCAAAGAGAGATGCTATATAGTGATGCACATGGGCATCAAATATCACACCATTGCCCCAAAAACACCATAAATTGAATTATGCTTTGCTATGCAGGTGCTCTATTTGCACAGATTTCGCAAATCACCTTACCCTATTTGAGGGCAGCTTTTCTTATAATCTGATTAATTCAGTGTATAACATTTTAACCACTAATTAATGTGTGTGGAACAATGAACAATCATCCTCAGATGGTCAGGTGATCATTAAATATTTACAAATGGTGGAGACATTATATTTTAGACCCTTTGTACTTCCTCATATTTAGATTCACATTTAGTAGATGTGGCCTTTTAAATACACCAAAACACTTGACAAATTAAAAAAACAGTGTGACAGTAGCTTGTAAGAGTATAGAGACAGACCACAAATAACTGGGCCCATCCCAGTGAGACCAGTACTGACAGAGTCCTGCAGTGAAATGCTTTTTTTCCCCAACCAATTAAATTTCCAGTTTTTTGGGCTGCTTTATGTTTTCCAATGTAATTTATTAAACTAAACTGCATACAAATCGAATTGTGAGAAACCACGTGATTCATTCAAACTGTTTTCCATTAAAATGTTCATGTAAAAATCACTTTATGCACACACATGTTTGTGTGAGAGAAAGAAATGGGGACAGAGGATATGAAGGAGTTAAGCAGGGAAGTGCTGGAGCCAGAGAGATTGACCCAGACATGACCTGCATATGAGAACATGGTTTAACCCTGCTCTCCCATATGCACTCACACATGCACACACTAGCATCTCATCCTGAAATGATGAAGAGATAAAAGTGTGATTGCTTAGCTTGTTTTTATTGCTGGATTTGTAATATAATGTGCAGTAATCCCTTGTTATGTTATTTTACGACATGAACACCCCCAACTTATTTTTGTACCCTGGAATGTTTTAGAGACAAGTGGGCAAAAACAAGTAAAGAAAATAGCTTTAAAAAACTTGCTCCATTTTAATAATATGTATTTTTAATCCAGTTAAATTCTTCACATTTTCTTAGGAATATAACTATGAACTTTTTTAACCTCTCTGAAGTAATAATTATAATTTTGGCCTTTGCAACCTGTTTCTATTCCAGTGCTGCTTTTCTCTTGACCTCCATCTCACTTCCTGGCAGTTAACCAATCAGATACAAACTCTCTGCTGGTTTAGGAGCACATTGGCCGTGAACAGGGCCTATTCATCATCATTATCATCACCAACCATTACTTGTGATTGTGTTTAAGATTGTGAGCTAGTAGCAGTGTGGGTGGCTGAGTAAAAACATGCTAGTGATTATAGACATTTGTGTTGCTGTTAAATCTATTTTAATAAATCATTTCAGTAATACAGCCTTTATTTTTTGTGAAAGTCATAGCGATTTGTTGGGGTTAAATAATTTTCTGCTATTGGGGTTAAATAATTGTCTGCTATGCGTTTATGGCGATGCTGCGCAATGAAACATGGTAGTGGTGGCACCATTCTGGGGGATGCATTTCTTCAGCAGAAACAGAGAATACAGTTTGGAGTTAATGAGATGGTACCCTAAGCCAGGTTCTGGTTCTACTGCAGGTTAAATGCTGCTAATGGGCAGTTTTCCTTTCTGTTGTCACTACATGTATGCTCAGTATGAGGGATTGCTGTGAAGGCAATGACAAAATGCAATTGATTGTCTGCTTTTGATATATGCTAATCCAGGAGGTGAGAATGCTACAAATCAATGAGTTGGTGCAATCGCCTGGGTTTCCTTAGATAGAAAACTTTTTTTTAAATTTGAATAATAAAAGCCATATATGATCTTGATACGGCCAAAAAAAAACAAAAAAGAATTTGACACCCCTTGTTTAGACAAAAGAAAGTCTGTATTTCAAGACAAAAAGTAGTCCATGCCATTTAGAAAAATAAAAAATGCAAGATAAAATATCAAGTAAAAAAAGGACATATCCATCACAAAGCAGATAAACAACTATTCTAATATTTAGAAAAGCTAGAACTATATCTAATATTGCTATATGTTGCAGTTGTCAGATCTCTTGTTATTAAGTTGTTTGATAAGTGGCACATACATTTATACATGAAATTCCTCAGCAAAGCATGAAAAGTTGGTATGTTACTCATTGCAAACTTTTGACTCGCAGATTTCCATCGTGGAAGTCTGAGCAGGATTCTAAATGCGTCCTAATAAGCTACTTGCAGTTTCTTCATTGTAGTTTTACTGTTGTTACTGCACAGGTGAGCAATATAAAAATAAGTGTAAAAAAGATTAAAGCATAATTTTATGTTGTAATGGCACAACGTTGTTGTGACATGCTACAGCCGTCTAATTAGAGCCTGTTCTAATTTATGCCAATAAAAATCCCCATATGATGACGCTGAGTGGCTCAGTTAGTGGAGGTAGTGCTCTACAAAAAGTCTACAAATTTACTGTGAATATTTTGGAGTTATGTTCCAAAGGTCATCATTAATTTTTCTGATGTTTAGTAAAATACATTGTTGCTGAAAATCATGTGCTACTCACATAAACTAGTTGTTAACAGCTTGCATCTTCTATCTCTTTATCTTTCTGTCCCCAGATTCTGTATTCTTGCTGATTTTCTCCACATTTTTCACTCTAATTGCCCTTTTCCATCATAGAGCTGACACGGAGCAGAGGACATTTTACTGCATGCAGAAAGTAAACCTGTCATCATGCAGTGTCATTACTTTGTATTCCTGAGCGGCAGTCTCTCTCAAGCATGTTGTCTTTTTCTTGTCATCCATCTGCTTTCACTTCATTTCCTTCCTCTCCTTTTTTCCTCTCTTTCCCTCCATCCATTGATCTTTTTCTGGGATCTCCCTTGCCTCATTTTTTTTCTGTCTTGTTTTATAACATAATTTATTTCTAAAGGTCGATGTTCTCTTTCTCTCACGCACGTACACTATCTTCTTTCTTTCACTCTCCTCCTGTTGATTCGTTGGCCAACATTCCCAAACTGCCTTGCACATGTTAAACTTGGCACTGAGCTCAGGAAGCTGGAACAAACCTGCTCAGTGCATGCGTGCTTGTATGAGTCCAAGAATTGATTTACATAAATAAGCACTACCGTATTTAAGGAGTTGTTCCGTGCTGTGTAAAATGTAATACTTTTATTTGGTTTTATTGGCATAAATCTAAATAAACCCTCTCATTACTTCAGAGAGAAGTCATGTTTTCTTATGTTTTTTCCTTCTCTGAATTTTAGTTGATTATTTTTCCATTTTCTTTGACATGTTGATTCTCTTGCACCTTTTTCGCAGTGCCTTGCAAAAGGTATCAATACCCCTTTCACATTTTGCCACATTATAACAAAGTTCATTGTATCCATCAATTTGAAGGAAATAATCAACATTTTCATCTAGTTACAAGTGAAAACTCTTAGTGCAGGGGTCTTCAAATCCAGGCCTCAAGGGCTGGTGTCATGAAACACATTTAAATGTGTCCCTGAACAAAACACAGATCGATTTTTTTTTTCACTTCTAATTCCGATACAGATATCTGAGGTTTGGATCAGCCAATACTGAATTTTTATTCAAACGTTTTTTTAGCAGACTTAAATACACCAATAGCTTCACACACTTCGTCAAAAATGTAAAAACGATGTAAAAACAACAAAACTTTAGTTTATTCAGTCAATGCAATTAGGATTATAATAGCCAATCTAAAATGAATAATAAAGAAACAGAAACTGACTAAATCAAAAGGCTTACTACCTTGGTCAAACATGTTAAAAATAAACTGCACCAAACTTTCCTTCATATGGTTCAGAAAATGCAGTTAGGAATTGCAAGTATAACGGAAAATAAACAATAAAGCATGAAGTTGCTAAGGGCACAAAGCATTGAATTAGACTAAATGGATCTGCCCATATGGATCGAGCACACTGTCACCGATACTCAATATAGAATTTATTTTCAACATTGGGACTGATACAGTTTAATATTGGATCATTGCATCAACATACCTGTACTTCTGTAGTTCAACATTTGCCAACTTAGCAACATTTTCACTACAACTTTCAAACAAAAAAATCAGTATTCAGCCAAAATCGGATTCGGCAGTTTGGCGTTCAGCCAGAAAAATGCAATCAGTGCACCACTAATGAATAACTTAGCAAGACACCATTTTTACTCCCTTCCTCTTATCTCTTCCTTCATACAGCTCTTTGTCCCACAGTGTGTGATCTTTGTGAATGTGGTGTCCACAGTAACTTCCTCAACAATGTGTCCTCATGACACTCTTGCCTCCACAGACAGCTTTTAATTATCCAGACAGCAGGTAGTTGACCATCTCTCCATCCCTCTTACATCCCTCACTCTCTCCCACACAAATCAGAGTTGATCCCTGCTTTCTGATTTTCTGGAAACACACAGAGCCCTGCTGATGTTCCCACTCCGACAGCCAAGTGTCCCGCCGTTAGAAACACTAAAACATTCACTCCACTCCAAGATTTTGAAGAGATCAGAATAACAAAGCCCTCATAGGATGGTCACCCCTTTTTCATTGTTATTGAAGAAACACAGGTGACAGTTGATGTTTCTGAGAGTCTTAACCAGAAGATGAGGTCATCTAGCCTTTGTTCCTCCTCTTTTTCTCCCCTCCCTTTCCATCATAAATAACCACAGATGCGAGTGAGTGTCTGCAGAGTTGAAACAGCTGAAATGATTGTAGAAAGAAGTGGAAGAATAGAGAGCTGATAAGAGAGGGTACGTCACTCTTCTCAGCCCACATTAAACGAGTGAGGACGAGAAGATGTGGAAAGTGGCTGAGGTCATTTTCTCGTAATTCATTTCAGGTCATCATCAGCTCTAGCCTCAATTTACGGGAGCCCAAAACTCGTTCTGCTTCTGTCGTGTTTAAAGCACATATTGTACTGCAACTTTCACATGAAGCTGAACTGATTATTCTTTCTTTTCTGTGAAAAGTTTTTTCCATGACAGGTCAAGAGTCAGACTCACCCACAGAACAGCACCTCTGTTCAAAGCCAATTCAGCTGGGTAGTAGGGTTAAGCCAAGGTCTCCTGGAAAACAGTCCTCATTGTCTGTGCCAACACGGCATTTCCTTTGTTAGAAGACAGAGAGCTTTTATATTCATTTACTATCCATTTATATTGTGCTTTTCTTCACCACATAGACATTTAATTTTGCTGCTGTGAATGAGATTTCCAGCAGATTCTTTCCTTTTTGACCCTGAATAACATATAAGCACCAACCCTTAAAATGTAACAAAGATGTCACTTTCCCCTTGGAATAAAAACACCAGCAGTAAATAGAGTGACACTGATTCAACAGATCCAGATTTTCTTTTAGCTAGTTTTCATATTTTTCCACAACAACCATGAAAAATGATACTATGATGCCTAAATTAACAGATTTTCAACAGAATGAAAAGAAAACAATTCATACAATAAAGAAAAAATTATAATCAAAAAAATGTACAAATAGACACATGGATGTTAATGAAATGTCCTTGTAAGGATGTGAGAAAATTGTCAATAATTATCAAATGTGTATTTATTACTAATATTTATTACAGATTAATAAATCATCAATATTCTTGCTTAACTACCTTCATTTTGTTTATATTATTATTATGAACAATTCAGTCTGCAGAAAAGGTGACAGTGTGTTTAGGATTTGAACAGTCTAGGCTCAGGAAAAGAGCAGCTATCATTTCTGCAGATAACATAAATGTTGAACACAAATTGTTGAAACTTTACTTTCAGGTCAGTGCTACAAAGTGCTGTTTGGGGAAAAAAAACTGTTTATTTCTCTAGTATGTCTTTGGGGAACATAATAAACCTGCTGTTTTTTCTTCCTTTGTGTATGATGGCTGCAAATACATGCACACATTGCTCCTTTATCCTTTTTTATCCCCTCTAAAGTGTGTGTATTAATATTTATGTATCTATGCTGTAAGTGATTAAAAACTAAGTCAAATTCCTTGTTTGTGCACAAAATATTGACCAGTAAAGTTGGTTTATCCACTAATATTAAATTACAGATTTATTGGTAACATGCTTTTATTTTTTAAGGGTAATATACAGTTGTTTCATGTAATGAAATCCACAATTTTTTACACAAATACAGTACTACAGTGGCTCTGCAAATTGGACTCCTTAGAAAAATCAGTTAATGTCCTTGTTGTTATTTCAGCAGTTTAAGATGTTGTCTTTATTACTATGTTTTTTTTGTTTTTTTTATTACACAACTAAAGTGTGATTAGTAAAACTGTTGATGTTTTTTCTTGCCATCTTTTTGAGTTAGTTTGTCTTGCTTTGGTACTGGATTTCCTTAACCTGGTTATTCTGTACTAGCTGTTTTAGGAAAATAGGATATCCCAGCTGTGGTGAACTCAATACACACTGCAAGATGCACCTGTAGATGTGTGTGTTTGTGTGAGTCAGGTCACTGAATGACTAAAGCTGGTGTACTCCAACAAATTTATGGGACATGAGATTAAAAAAGTCATTCCTTTTCTTGGAACATGTTTATTTTTTCTGCCTTTGTGGTTTTGTGCAAATACACTGTATTAGTCATCACCACAAAAGATAAAGCACAGTCAATAGCACAAGCTCCTTTTTTTCACATGTAAAAGATTTACCACCTTGTACTGATATTCAAACAAAAAATGTGTGAAGTTTGCACACACATAAACATACCAACACGCATTCACACAAGCCTTTAACAAACAGCATCAAACCACAAGCACATAAATAACAAGCACTGCCTAGGTGTGCGTGGCTGCTCAGGTATTACTCATGTTGTATGATTTTTAATCCGACTCCTTTGCCTTTCAACTCATGTTTATTGAAACTTGATTTAGAAGAAGAGTTTTAACATCACGGCCAGGGAAAGGTTTAGTATGGCTGAAGTTCCTTGTGTCTGACTTTATGGGTGTGTTTCGGCTGCATCAACATGATATGTAGTGGTAGTTGTGTTCTGGCTGGAAAACCAGTGGGTTTGTCGTATCAGGATTAGCCTGGAATGTACACACTTCCTCCCGCAATCTGTCTCTCCTTCTTTCCGTCTCCTTCCTCTGCTCTGCAGATGCATTCAGGAAGATATTCTCGAGGATTAGTTCACTTCTTGTTTCAATTCAATTGCATTGATTTATGCAGCACCAATTAGCAGCAAACATCATCTCAAGGCTCTTTACATGAAAAACTTGTCTAATTTATATTGTACAACCACAGATATATAAACAAAGCAATCCAGGCATGTAAAGTTTTACATTTAATTATATACAGACCAGCTCAGTTTGTAATAATATTGCTGTCAGATTAGCATAAAGAGATTTGCCAAAGGAAGCCCCGCAACTTACATTGTGTCCTACTGAGCAATCATGTGACAACAGTGGAGTTACAAAATAACCCAGATAATTTTGAATCCCTGTTTTTTAGTTGATAAATACTCTGCCCAAATATTCTTTATCTTTTTTATCCAAACTTTTGAGTTTTTTTTTACTTTTACTTTCTCAGTTGCCTGAATAAACATAAGCCGTTTGTAACCGTTTCTGCATACATGTTGTTTTTTGTTTTTTTTTTCAACAAAAATAAAACAAACCTCTGACTGACGATGTGACCACAGGGAACATAACCTCTTCCTCTCAGTGTGATTTAGTTTATGTAAAGGTATGCGTCTCAAGGAGAGCTCCATAAAGACTGCAGGGATGATTTCCCTTCCTCCATAAGCACAGCTTCTCTCCCATGACCACCTATGGTAACTGAACAACTCTGCCTTTTTACTTGTTTGCAGCTCAGAATTTGTTTTTCCACTATAAAAAAAAATCTTTTCTGCCTTTTCCTCTACCATCTGCCATCTGGAAATTATCTTGTCAGTTACAAAGCCCATCTGGGACAAACCAATCAGTTGTCATATCCTCTTCCCATAATGCATATGGGGGTCAGTAAAAATGTCATCAGAAATTATGGAGAAGACTGTTGGTTACAAATTAACACACACCCTCTACACAATGTTTAGGCATTTTAGTGTGTTTGGCTCTACCTCATGCACATGATCATGACCATTCATCACATTCATGAATGGAGCATTTAGAGATGGCGCTGAGAGACAGATGGACTGAGAGAGACGGGCAAAGTGAGTGTGTAATGTAACCAGCAAAAATACTGCATGATACACACACACAAACTGAAAGTTCTAAATCAATTTGAAAATGTAGATTCAGAATATTTTGCTGCAATCACTGAGGTAATCATAACTTTGTGCTCTGTTGATGTGATGGTTATGCATCAGCATGTACTGTAAACCCCTGCAGCTGTATTGGTCATGTTTGAACAGTTGATAATGTACTTTATACACACATTCCAGACAGTTATCGAGGGGAAACGCATCGCTCTCGTTGTCTGTAAAGGCTGGGCAGTTTGACTCCTTCATGGCGGTTCTGTCCAAAAAAAACTTCTGAATGTGCGCAAATGACATCATCAGAAGAGAGTGAGGAAGTAAACAAAGTTTTTTTGATGTTTGAGTATTTGGCATAGCAACGGCGGAACCTAAACCTTGAAGGAAATATTTAACCTGGACAAATGTTTATTTTGGGTTTTTTCCCCTCATTAAGAGGCTGAAAACTTTGGCTGGGCTTTCACTTTTGCAGATTAGCAAGTTAGATTTCACATTAACAGCCTGTCAATGGTTTGCATCAATTGTCCTGAACAAATGAAAGAAACCAAACATAAAATACATAAGGAAAACATGGAAAAATACTTCTAAACCTACTGTAAATGATAAACATTTGCTACAAATATAATTTAAGGTTTTTAAGAACAAATACTCCTGCTCTGTCTTGATACAGTTTGGATGTTGATTAGTTTTTAACTCCTTAAAATCTTCCTTTTTGAAGGTGCTTTAAGGCTGAGTTATAGTCATGCTTTTCGAGGCTCACATTGAGCAACTGGGATAAAGACAATTTAGAGAGAACAGTTAACGTAACAGTCATGTTTTTGGACTGTGGGAGGAAGCCGGAGTAGATTAGCAAACACTTGGTGGATCTGTGAATCTGTTGAGCTCATCACACCAACTTTTTCTCAGTGCACCGCTCCTATGAATGCTGTTAATGGCTTAATGAAGGAACATTGTTGTTATGAAGTGCTTAAGATGGAATGTCAGATGGAGGAGCAGCTTCTTAAAGAGAAACGGGCCCAATTTCAAGGTGTTAAATTGCCCATTCAAATTTCTTTGACATGCACAGCATTTTTTATAACTGAAGGTAACACAGTTACTTGGCTGTGCTATAAAATGGCACCATGTGCCTTGAAAATACAAAAGTATTTGTATGTAAAAAGTTGTTTAACTGGGCAGCAAAGAGGAAATCATATTTATATAAACTGACCCTTGTTCACATAAAGCAAAGAGTAGTATACGGGATGGGTTAAAAGGGGGATCAGCTTCAAAAGCCAAATCACAGCGCAAAATATATCCATCTCAGTTTCTGAATTAGATGTTTTTATAAATACTTTGGACACCACATTCATCTGCCTGCATTTGCTTAGATACATTTATCTGCAAATGTGATCAAACCAAACAGGAGCTTGGCCACAATCCCCTTTAAATTAAGGTGGATGAATTTCATTTGATTTTGTTTTTCAGTTTTCACACATTATTACAGGAGATAAGAAAATGTCTGAGTTTTTTTTTTTTTATTTGCTATCGGTTTTGTTGTTAACGTTACATAGTTTATAAAAGCGCTGCCAGTAAAGTATAAGAATTTGATGGAAGTGATGTTCTGTTTACATTTTGGAGTGGAGTTGCACAAACAGTGGCTCATTGCAGCAACTCTAATCATAAAATGTTTATCTTAGAGAATTTTCCTTTTCAGTGTTATTTTTCTTTGTTTTTAAACATTTGGAGATTTTTTTAAGTAGGTTGGAAACTTCGCTTGACTGAGATTTGCTGATAATACATTTTGTAAACATCTATTGTGATGAATAACCATGCTGCTGATACTGTGTCTATCCAGAGAAGTTGATTATGCTCATAGAAGCGAAATAAGAACCCAAATACAAACAGTTATTGTTAAATTCTGGATTAAACACAAGCAAAGAATTAGTATTTTAAACATTTTTTATATTGTCTTCTTTTACCCAGCAGTTAGAAATGTATTTCCTAATTGCTGCACAAGCAACCACAGATAAGTAAAATCGTGACATGTTCTGCACATCCATTGGATAAATCGGCCAGACAGTTTGGTTTTAGGTTCTTTTTTTCAACTGTACTTGGAGACAAGTTGTGTCTTCTCTTCCTTTTTTGATGAGCTAACGTTGTAGCATTGTGTGACTTTGAGGGAGGTGATGAGGGGAAAGAACATAAAAACAGCACCTGTCTTTATCACACACACACTTTATACTCTGTGTGATCACACAACTGGTCCCAGTGTTCCTTTGTTAATTGAAGAACAGAAAGTAACTGATGAAAAGGGCGACCTATAGATTTGTGTTCATGCAACACATGCATCAGCCATTAAGTTGCTAGCACTATTATGCAGCATAATGTTTTGCAGGTGGGTTAAAATCAGTGTTATTTGCTAAAGTTACTTGTATGTTTTGTTTTTTTTCTGCCAAATAAGAACGTTTTTCCCACTGGAGTAAAATATCTCTGCTTATTGTTTCAGATGCCTGTTCACTTTTTATTTTCACTCCTTCACACAGAGGCAGTGGCAGGCCTCTAAATTGATAGAGCAAGAACAAACAGAGAGCTGTTTGCTTTAGAAAAGTGTCACAACCTTCATTCATCTTAACAACCCACAACACACACTCAGTTCATTTTTACCTCTGTTGAGCCGCTGCTTGTTTTCTTAAAGTTCCCACACAGACAAACATTCTCTGCAACGACCCATAAGTCTTATTCTTCGCACACACACACACACACCCACGCACAAACACACGCACATGCATGCAGGGGTGCACTCACAAAGAATAGCATTATCTCTCACATTTACACACAACCATAACTTAAAATCTCCTCACACGTGTGGACATGACGGTGAACTTTTTGCTGGCAACACTCTCACATTGGCACACATGCTCAACTTAGCACATGTGCAACAAGTTGAGTCTGTTTTATGCTTTATTACAATGCCTTTAACATCTCAGTATTCAGTAATTTCCCTTCTTTCTGATACCCTTGAAAAAATCTAGTTAATATAGAATATGGAGTGTTTCATCTCCAGCTTGTGTTATACGTTGGGTATAGAAAATCTCCCAGCTTTGCTGTAATTGACATAGAGGTAAGCCTGATTTATTTGCATCGTGCGGCCACGTTTGAGCTTGTCATGGACTTTTTTTTTATTTTCACTGCTTGTTCCACTTGTCTCAGAGCTCTGTTAGATGTAGACTGAGACAATACATTTACTAGTAAACAGAAGGGATAGTTCTGGTATGTTAGCAATTTTAATCCATTCAGAAATTACTCTGGGATTGTAGTCAACGTGCTACCAACAGAAAAGACAAACATTAGAGCTGGATTTGCTGTACATGCTACCAAAGTGTCTTTGAATCTCAAAATACTGTTTTATCCGTGAAAGTTTGGGGTGAAACTGTATTTGTTAGTTCCCACAGGCCCACAAATTTCCTGTTTACTGTTTAGCTCCTTGTCTTATCTCAAGCTATAAATTTAGGTTGTTTGATTGTGTGTATTTTTGGGTTTTCCTTGCCTGATTAGATAAGGTATGGTATAATAAATTAGACAGCCAAAACATCCCGAACAATGAGGTCATTTTTGTTGTGGGTTGTTGTCTTAAAGAAATTTCTTTCCTACTTATATTTGGTTGTGTGTGTTCATATATGTCTAAGAACATTTTAGGGTAAAATTATAGGATGCACCACTCTTAATGATGATTATGATGCATATGCTCTGCCCCCTACAATTAGACTATACTGACCACAACATGCACATATACACACACTCTAAACATACACACCCAACAGATGGGATGTTGCTATTTGGAAAACATCACTCACAGTATAAAATTCTTTTCAATCAAAAAAATAGAGGCACATCTACAGTCAGAATATTCAGAAAATAAAAGGTATTTTTACTTATTGTCAGTTTCATCTTTTATGGGTGAAAGTCATGAAATGACTCTTGATTTGTAGTTGGCCATAGTGTTAACCGTCTCTTACTTCCCTAATCAGAGCATTTTCTAAGCTCAAAGGAAGAAAACGGGGTCAGGATTTTTAAACTTTCTGATGTGTCGGTTAAATAAAATAGGACTTCCTGAGGTAAAACTGACAGTGTTTGGAGGAAATGGGTGTCTGCAGTGAATGGCGTGTTGGGTAAGATTTAAGATGTGTAGGATTCACATGAGAAGACAGGAAGGTTAGCTAGCACAGAAATGTTGCTGATGGTACTCATGCGAGAGCTAGATAGTAATATTCTCATTGTGTTTGTGTTTAAAAGGAGGTTTCATCTCTAAACATGAGCGGAGTTTGCTGTCCATGGGAAATGTGGGCTTAATTAAAATTATGTATGATATCTTTTAAAGATTATTTTCAAGATTGCAAGTGAGCCTTGTCAGAATGCATATTCTAATTTATTGAATATGAATGTATTGCTGAAAGAATTTGGGAACAATTTAAAAAATACAAGGAGCGCTGCTGTTAGTTTCTAATAAAAGATGCTAAAAAGATAGATTACCTAGCTCTTTCAATAACTAAAGTTTTTGTCATTTTTATTTGTTGCATTAGTAAATTTACATAGAAACAAAACACTTGCCATAAAAACTCATGTGAATACTTTTTAAAAAAAATCTGTGTTGATGTTCTGACATTGAATTTTTTCAATGTACAGGACTGCGTTGGTGATGGGCTTGAGGCAGATTGAAGCACTCCTCTCAGTACTCTGGTTTTGTTTTATCTCTGTTCTCCCCATTTTTTTGGTTGGACACCCAACATGTATGTCAGTATGCTCTGCATCAGAGCAGGAAGTAACTATGGAACTTATGCACTTTGTTTGACGTCATTCAAACGTATGTAACTAAGACCTGAATGTTAGAAAATTGCCTTTTCTAACTGGCCTTTGTTTGAACCTGCACTCCCTGCTCTGATGTTTCTAATAAATGTCCGGAGAGGAATCAGCTGACGCACGTCTCCGTAGTCAGAAAGGTACACAAAGTTTTTAATACTTTAACTCTATACACACTTACTCAGCTTTTGATCTGCCTGCAATGTCAGCAAAATGGCTAATGGAAGTGGAGAGACACTCTCTACTTCCATCAAAGAGGTATTTTTGATATTTTTGAAGCACAGGCAGAAACTGCAGCCTGGAGACAATGACATGAGTCCTATTAGCGTATCTAAAAGCAGTGACGTGTCAGATGTCAGTTCTGTTAAAAATGTGGGTGTTGGTTGACCAGGCCCATGCAAAATAAGTGCATGTCTTACAGAAAGTATGTTCTATAATTTTACCATTTCTTGTTATGGTACAATTTTACCATACAATGCCTCCAGCAATGGTATTATATTTAAATATTTCCTCTAATATTCTCAAAATATTTTCATGGAAAAAAATGTTTTTCCCATACAAAATATCAGAAGTTATACTTTATTGATTTTCAGTGGTACCTTCTTATTGTAGTAACCTTAGCTCCTCTGTGATTCACAGGTAAATCCAGGTGGATGTTTATACTTGTAATCACAGTTGCATACTGTTGGTGTGCATGCATTTTTCTGCAGCTGGATGCATGTGTGGATCTGACTGTGTGAACTGTTAAAGATTGTCTGATTAGTGTGTACAAAGTGAGTGTATGTGAGTGTGGAATGCAGGCTGCCACCAGAGTCTGGATTTACTGGCGGAAACACACTGCCAAAGAACAGGAGTGGTCAGATTAATCACTTTTGTGTGAAGGCGTGTGTGTGTGTGTCTGCAGGGCACGGGGGGGAAATGTGTGTGGGGGTGTGTGATGGGATGTGTGCGTGCGTGTGTGTGTAAAGTTGTAAAATATAGAGGGTGTGCACAGATTAGATCAAACTTCAGTTTAATCAAACTTCATTTTGATCTAAAAACTTCAGTTTGATCTAAACAGTTTCAGCACATCAGAAATATTTCTTATAAATGTCCAAATGTCTGTCTAAAATTAATCTTCTATCCAGATGGTTTGGTGGTAACTTGCATGTAACATGGCTGCATGTATACAAATAAATTGTGTATTAGGCCAAACATGTTTTAGTCTTGCCATGTCATCAGTGAGATTTTTTATTTCCTTCCAATTGAAGGAGGAAAAAAAGTTTGTACTTTTGTGATGTTTAAATCTGCATAATAGGAACACAGTACAGAACCATGAGTGAGTCGTGAGTGTGAAATTGTTTCAGTCAAATAAAATCAATTTCTGCAGATGTTTCCAGTTGTACGGAAACACGGGACAGCAGCTCAAGAAGCCAGAGGTCCAAAACTCAAAGTGTCAGTGGTATGTGGGTGTGGTTGACTAGCTCTGAATGTGTAAGTAAACTCAAAGTGAGCAGTTATCCATTCACCCCAGTCCTGCCTGTATGTGTGCTGTACGGGTGAGTGTGCATGTGCACTGATGAGGAGTATAATTTGCCAGATCTCTTAAATTTCAAATGCGTGTTTATTCCGCCCACATTCACACCTGTGTTAACATGAAATGTGATGATTCTGCTAAAGATGATCCACCCTCTCACACATGTTCAGTATTTCTCATGTGTTTTCATCTGATGTCTGTTTCCTTTTGGATTTTTTCCCTCTTCACCTCTCTGCATGAAGCTGCTGTCCATACAAAGCCTGGTGTTTGAGAGCTGAGTTTCTTGAAATCTAAACTTTTAGCAGCTGTGAGCTTTTTTTTTATTTTTTTTTTATGAAAAACAGACCTATGCTGGAATTAATATCCAAGTACCAGGCACAACATTCAGTAAAAACTTTATTTGTACTACATCTATTTTAAGTGCAAATCAAAGTAAATCTGATAATTATCTCACATATTTAAAGTGGGTGCAGGCAAATTAAGCTTAGCATTGTTTTAAAGGGATTTTCATATACACCAAAATAATGTGCAACTCATTTAAAACAAAGCTGCTTGCTACTCCATCTTGACTCCTTGTGAGAAAAATAATCCTAACGCTCAGAAAGAAAGTATATAATTACCTTAAAAAGTTCTTCATTAAAATGTTAGGTTCACGCATGTGTTTACAGCCTGGCTTAGGCTCACAGCAGCAGGAATCTTGATGGCTTTTTGGAGCTGTGATTAAAGAACTGCAGCAATAATTTACATGCAATTGAGACTTTACTGGTGTGTGTGAGGGAATGCTGTCTCTGTTTCACAAGAAACAGAGACAGAAGAAGAAGACTGAAAATGATCCATCTCAAGTGAAAGTATTTTTTGCAAATTATCAATTACCACAGTTAGCAGAGATGGCTGTAAAAAAAAAAAAATCAGAATATATGTCCACCTTATTCTTGGGAAACGATTATGGGTCTTACTTCCGGCGCCCAACGGAATTAGCAGTATTTCACTGTAATTTGTAGGGTTTTTTGCTAATTTATATTCATGATAGAAGTTACATCTATCTTTTCGGTTATTGTACAATATTTAGTACAACTTGTTTACGGACACACCGTCTACTATCAAAGAGCTGCTCAGTACAGATAATTATGAGTGTAATCACGGGGAGCGACAGGAATACAGCGTAAAGTTTTGTAACGTAAGTTAGCAGCGCTGCTAGCAGCTCGTTTCTCTGAAGAGCTAACAGTAACAAAGAAGAGAAAAGCAGTGAAGTTGGTCGGAGTTCTGAGCTGCAGTTTTGTCCTGACAGTGTAAAACACCAGAACTACATAATATTAGCTTGGTGTGATATAAATTTTATTTTTCGCTTGAATTTAAAAAATAAAGTTCATGATCATTATGTTTGGGCCAGCAATAATTTTTTATAAGACAAAATAAAATATCTGGGTTAATTTAGTCTTATTTGTCGGTAGGCGAAAAATACCGTTTTGTTTTGGGAGCAAGTTCAAAAACTTCCTGCTGCAGCCATAAACTAAACTTGGTCTGATTATTAGAGGACAGCCACGATCTCCACACGGGCATCTTACTTCACTTTCCAGTGGCAAATTGCTTTCTATAACAGGTTAATGTGTGATTCGGTTCGGTTCGGTTCTAGTCCAGTGGGGAGATTCTCCGTATCACGGTCTGGACTGCAGCAGCTGCAGTCATTTCTCCGCTGATTTGTAGCAACACTCAGCAACAGAGAACCTCGAGATTCTGGTTGTGATAGGAAACAAAAACAATTTGACTTAAAATTCTAAACTTCAAGAGAGAACCCAAAATGTGTGCTCATTTCATTGTGTGGATAAAAAAACCAATGGAAGAAAATGCGCATTTGCATCCGAAGCAACTGAGTCAGTGAAGTAGCTACAAATAGTCCGGGCCATTTCTTCAAGTCACCATCCCTCCCCGCAATAGCTGTAGATAGCGGTAAAACAATATTGCCACATTTAAGCTGTGATAGCTGGTGTTCCCGCATATTTTGTAGCCTAAAACCTCTGACGAAAGCCAGTTAGCGAGTTGCTAACATGTAAACAAATGGCGGTTCCGGTTTGCGGCGGAAGTCGCACCCTTAAGTCACGCAAAGCCTCATGGGGGCTAGGAATAACGTGGAAAGATCTTGTATATTTCATGGCATATGAAGGTTCAAAGCTTCATAACTAACTTATTCTTTGTAATGCAGACAGCTTTCCTATTGATGCTGAGGCTCCTTAGCAGCAAAACGTCATTAAAGGTGCAGAATTTTGCTTCTCCTCAGTTCCATCCTCAAGTATCATTTCTGTGTCAAACAAAAATCAAACAAAATGCCCACTGTTTTGAAATATTTGCATCAAAAATAACAAACAGCTATCCCCCTGACAGCATTAAAATGTCTCCAGATATTGGTCTGGTTGATGGATCTGTGGCCTTAACCTGATCTAATAACAATATTGGATCAAATGGATTCTATCTCCTAAGTTAGTAAAGGCACAGAAGTTAGTGACGTAGTAAATTGCCTTTCATACTTAATCTAATTGCGGTCAGTACAGCAATATTAAATTGTGAAGAACTTGTCGACAGTCTGCCAAATCAAATAAATCATGGAATTGTTTATGAAGCAGATTCTGTCCAGTGTTGATATTTGCTCGCTAAATGCATCAGTTTCCTGCTTTTCTTTCCACTTTAAGTACGTATTATGTGGGAGGAATGAAACATTTTCAGATTTTTTGATTACCAGGGAAATCTGATACCATTTAGTTGGCACAGCTGTTTTAAAATTAAATCACTTTTCAAGTACTATAATTGAAACTTTTTTTTTGTCTTCCATCAATTCCAACATCTGATATGCCTTGCCACAGACGCAAGCAGGAAGCAATGAAAGTAAAATGTGAATATTTAAAACAGTAAAGGAGTTAAATTAGCCTTGTTCCGGACTCTGTAACAATAAAATATTTTTTTTTCTTTTCTCAATTGAAGCAGAAGGAAATAAGATGAGTATTTTAGTGTTTCCAGTAGCTAGTTGTTGCCTCGCCGTTCTGAAGACAGTATTAATCCAACTCTTACCAGGATGAATGCTACTAACATCAGCATTAATTGCTTAAGTCAACTATTAGCTGAATTAATTCTGTCTTCAGAATGCTTGTATTTTGCCTACTAACTTAGCTAATTAGATTTATTTATCAAACTTGTCAGATCAACATTCTATCAAAGCTCTACTTTCCTTTGTGACTAAAAGTATAGTATTCCAGTTTTTGCTTGAAGCTATTAGAAGAGCAGCTACGTCTTGAAAGTCAAGGCAGCATAAGAAATGCAAACTTTCACAGTAAAAGTCTTTAGAGTTCTATGAACTTTGAACAATACATTTTCTAGAGCTAATCAAGATATCTTACAGTTTCCCCAGCTTCCAAAACCACAACAGTCTGAATTCTGTTTTCAGGCTGCAAAATGTAATTTAAAAGGTGTAATGCAATATAGGAAACATCTTTATATATTTTTGTGAGTAAGTGATGAAGTCAATGTTATCATTATTACTACTTGTTCTGAAGTAGAACTTATAACTGGGATGAATTTGCATTTGTCAATCATGACAAATTTTTCAATGATTATATTCCTACAATGTTAATGCACCAGCTGCAAGTTAGACAAATTGCACTGATTAAAGCCTCTCTTTGCTTCAGTGCTTCAATTTTACTGTTAAAAAAATCATGACAAGAGGATTTTTCCATCCTTAGAACGACAGGAGTAGGTCTACTGTTGCACTCTGTACTATGTGACAGTGTACATAAGTGAAAGAAGCAACTCAATATGTCTGTTAGTTGTTATTAATTCCCCAAATGCCTGCCATTAAAAAAAGTGTTTACCGTGAAGCCACTGACAGAACTGTTCTGTGAAACCACAAATAGTACTTAAGGGATTATCTTGCTGCAGAGGAAGAAAGGAGGCTAAGGAAGTGTCAGTCAGTTCCAGGAAAGAAGCTGAGTTGTGTGACTGCAGCTTGCTGAAAATGTTTGATTAACGAGGAAGCTTTTCTCCCCAGGCGAACATGTGTGTGTGTGTGTGTCTTAGGTAAAATCTCATTAAAATAACTGAGCCATTCCAAAATCATATTAAGCATTACTTGAAGGCTGTTTGTTGAATCAATTTGGTATGTTTGTGTTTGTCAAAAGGCTCCATGTGTTTCTGGTCACAGCAGTTCTGCCTGTTAATTTGGTGGAATAAAATGTACTTGCTGCAAATTTGCTGTGCCTGTGTGCGCGTGCGTGTGTGGCTTATTAATTGCAGGCACAGTTGATGGATTTGAATCTGGCAACCGTAGCACCACAAACAGGCGGTGTGAAGGATGGCCAGACAACCTGCACTAATATTATGTCACCATGCTGTCAGCTTGTCATTAATGGTGTTTTGATTTGTTTTAGAAACAGAAAAAAGTAAATTGAAAAGGGAAAAAACATATTTTTTGAACTCATAGCTATTTAATCGCCTTTTTATTATAATTCTACAAACAGTGTTTTTTTTTTTTTTATTATGCTAGTTGTACAAAAAATACATTGTATGCCTTATCTTTTAGGCACTTTGTATTCATTGTTCCAATAAGCAATTCTAGAAGCTAAAGCCCAATTCGCCTATTTATCAATCAGTAACCTGATTTTGTATCCTCATGTTGTCATTTTGTCTTTATTTGCTTTTGTCAATTCTGTAAAACAGGTATGTTGTATCATTTTACTTAACTAATTCCACATTGTTTCATTTTTCTTTTGTAAATACACTAATTAAGAATTTAAATTGTGATGAAAACATCTAATTTAATTTAATTTAGTATGTACATTACAGCCTATTTCAGTATTTCAGTTTGTATTCCTTTTGATCTCCTTTTGAGCCAGCTGACTGATTTAATAATATAACACCTCAAAAAAGCAGAATATTTCAAAATGACCTCCTGCTGGGAGACATAATTCATTAGAGTAATCTAAGCATATTCTTTTAGACTATGAGTAAATGTGAAAAATTATTTTGAACCATCAGTCTTCAAAGCAGGTGTGAAATATCCCCCTGGTAGGTATGAACTTACAAATATAGTTGGTATCAAACTAATATGGGTACAAAATAATCAAAGCTACATGTGTATAAAATGAGTAGTACCCATTTCCAACCCCTCGTTTGCATTTTTTATTCTTGTCTAATTGTAACTTATCATAATAATAAAAAGGTTGAAAGTGCATCCTTTATATTTTTTCTGAAATCAGATAAAGTTTTCATAAATCTTCATTTGTATAATTATACAGTTCTAGATTGATGAGTCTAAGTATTTATAAGTGTATATGATCCAATGCTGTCTAAATTCAATAAAAAGTGTGAAAAACAAATTTTGCTGAGCACCAATAGGAAGCTATGTAGCAAAGACAAACTTCAGCTTTATTAGCAGCTAGCAGTTAGTTAGTAACAAATATTTCAGTGTGTAGAAGTCATTTCTGTTTTTTTCTGTCACTGTTTTTAGCTTGCTGCTATACAAGCACTTTGAAGTGGTAAAAGCTTCTTCAGTACTTTTATAACCAAGTCTTGTCTGCCAGTCAACTGACGGTGCCATCCAGGACAGGTTACTGTGAAACACCATCTCTACTTTCCAGATATTGAGCTGTTAGCATGTCATGACAGTCTAATAATGATCAGTCTTCACTTTTATTGCTGACTGCTGCTACCAGAGGTCCATTCTGCCCACAGCGTCATCATTAACAACAACTTCTGGAATATATTTGGAAGATATGAGTTTCAATATTTAATTTTCCTCTGGGATAAAGTATGTCCAGAATTGTGAAGTCAGGTTTCAGATTTACAACTGAAAGTTATTTTGCAAATTGAGTGATTCAAAATTATTTATAAGAAAATGAAATCCAAATAATAGATGAGAGATTTTATTCACAGATTATATGGAATCCATGGATGTGGAAAATACAGAAAAATGAAATGACTCCTTCATGCAAGTACAATGTCTCCTCTGTTTTCACCCTGCAGGGGTCAGAAAGCTTACTTTCTGGTTTCTTCCCTCCTTTTGCCCCTTATTCCTTCCTGGCAATGGGAAGTGTATCTTTGGCAGGGGTAGTGGCGCGGAGGAGCCGGAGGAAGAATGGTGGCTTACCACAGTACAATTAAAAGACACATGCAGAGCCACAGCTGCCGTTTCCTACAATGAACTTGAACAGGTGCCCATTTAGAAATATAAGAGATAGAATAAATCTACATATAGAAAGGAAAAGTGTGAGAATAGTGTAAAAGAGGTAAATCGTTATGAAGTCAAAGGGGGTAAACTTGGTTTACAAGAAGAGAGAAAAGAGGAAAAAAAGCAAAGCGAATGGAAACTGGCACAGGGAACAGGTACACGAGTGAAAGAAAACAGATGAAAGGAGCAGGTGAAAAAGAACATTTGTTGTTGATTTTTTAGGAGAAAGGGAATTGCATTATTACCATTCAGATATCCTACTTTGGTGTTTCCTACCTATTAACAGGGTTAAGGATTTCCCAGTTTACCTCCTTTAACCTTTAGGGATATTAACTCTCTTTAACTATATTATGATTTACTTCTTGAGGTGTGTGTGATTTGGTTCTCTTATTATGCATTTAGAAACCCTTTGGTGTCCCTCAGGTCCTCTGGGGTCTTTCAGACTGGTTTTAAGTTTGGGGAGAAGGGAAGTCTGTGTGCAGGGTATTTCCCCATCAGGGTGCTTCTTTTGTGGCAGCCTGGGTGTTTCCCCTTCCTCTCTTTGCTCCGCATGAGCAACAAGAAAAACACATAGTACAGTGAAATATAAGAAGATCTGAAAATATCTGGAAATATTTTTATAATTAGCTTCATGAAGAGCAAAAGCCACAAGCCTGCTGGTTATGCCTTGTCCATTTATATTTCACATGGCGGTAGTTTTATTGATGCTGTCATTCAGGAAGCGTTAGGCCGGTAGCAGGGTGGGTTGTAAATTCAAAATTTTGGAGCTTATATCAGATAAATGGTTCAAACTGATCCAGATACGTAAACATAAATCCAGATAACTTACTATTTGACAAAATGTTTGCAAGTGATGCTGATTTCCCAATGTGTTGAAGTTCTTACAGGACACAGAGTGGGACCTCTGCTACTTCACATAGGAAAAAGTCAGTTGATGTGGTTTACATATCTGATCAGCAAGCCTCCCTTTGAAGGTAATTTGGGTTTCTGCTACTGGGAAAAGACTCTGGGGCAGATCAAGAAATCATTGGGGGACAATATTGTCTTCCTCTTCAGGGCACACCAAAATATCCTGCCTTAAGCTTTGGCACTGAGTAGGGGGATATGTGAGACTTCTGTAAGGGCCAACTACTTCCACAATGGATGAACTTCACAAGTTCCAAGATTGCAGTTTTACTGAAATCTTCCTTCCTGAAACACACATCTGAAAGTGATGAATAGAGCTACTTTTTTTAGTTTAGTTTTCCTCTTCTGATGACAGAAGAGGAAAACTGTTATACCGATGTCACTGTATAGCAGTTTTGAAATTACAATTTAACACCAATATTAATCTCAACAATGACAATCTCTAAACCATCGAACTACCAAAAGAGTCAGACCTGCTGATGATCAGTTATACAAGAGATGGATTAGCAAAACTTGGCTGGTGCTTATACTATTACATTTTATGGGGAACAATAGGATTTAAGTACTCCATGAGGGACTACTTCTACTTTTTTTAGCCAAGTTTTTATCTCAATACTTACTCATTGTAATATATCGTGATTTTTTGAATTGAAAAAGATTTTTTAAAAATCAGGCCTGGCTCAGCATAATTGCTGTTTTGTAGCAAGTCCCTGTCCTTCAGAACATAATAAAGAAACATACAGAGATATCCAACATCACGTTGCATTAATAGATTGGAAGTTAATTGGAAACTTTAGAACTGTAGGAGGATGTATAAAAAAAACAAATGCTCCGTCCTAAAATTAAATCATTTAAATCTAAATATGCGAGTGGTATGAATAACTCTGGGCTTAATTAAATGTTTTGTCTGTCTTTGTTTATGATGTCAGATAACACACACAATCAGGATGCAAAGATCTACTCTGATTTTCTTTTTCTTAAGCTTAGAGACTTTGGGTGTCTGTTTAAAACTGTGCGTTGGTGTTGCTATGATGGTGGAGTGTTAAAACACTTTCCAGGGATGGACTGTTGTCTCAGACCAGAACAACAGGCCAACCACAACAGAAGCCAACTGAACAAACACACATACCCAAACTAGATTTAGCATCCTACATTTAAGGTACAGTATGTAAGTATCTGTTCACATGTGTAAATCATCATCCAGATTTTATTGCATGGTGTGTGTTTTCATTTTAGAGTTATGTATATGCTATACGTATTGAGTAAAATTTACAGTTTATGTGTGTGTATGTATGCGAGTGTGCAACTCGCCCAGCGTTGTAAACGTTGTCTCTGATGTGGTTGGCTGTATTTAGACAGAGAGCAGAGAGTGTGGAGGAAGTAGACAGAGGCATGTATGAGTGCATTTGTGCATGTTTTTGTGCATCGGTGTGTGATTGTGAGAGACAAACGCAGAAGTTTTATGTCACTACCAGACCTGGAAAGCTTCGTGTTCTTTTCTATCGTTGGTTCTTTGGACTAGCCACCATATATTTTTCTGTACATTATGTGTGTGCCGGTATGTGTGTGTCTACATGTTGGTTAGTTGCAGGGCGTAGCTGAGCAGAGAAAAAATATCTTGGCCGACCACGGGAATGAACCCACCCACTATACCACACCCATAGAGAGAGAGAGAGAACCTAAGCAATGGTCTCAACCTCTCTCTATCGTTAAGTTTTTGCATTTCTCAACTTTATTGCCTCATCTGAAAACAGAAATCAGTGTTTTTCACTTTTTCTTTGTTCATTTATCCAAATTTAAATGTTGATTGCATTTTGTTTTTATTACAAAGTCCTTAAATCTTATCAGACCTATCTCTTTTGTATTTTCAAATGTCCAAAATAAAGGATGAGAAAGCCTTCTGCTGTATACAAGCCAGTTATTCTACTGCCACTATTTGTACAAACAAGTTGTTTTAGAGTGAGAGTTAAAGTTCAGGAATCAAGTTCCTACAGCAAGGGGGTGTAGTTACTAAAAACACTTGCCAGTTTTGTTTTTTAATCTACTTGAAAAGCATGTTTTAAGCCTTTAAAATGATTTTCTAAAGTCTGAAAGTTTTTTTTTTGGATCACTATCATTGTGCAATAAGCTGAATTAACAAATGTTTTGCACCTCCACCTCAACGTCAGTTACGCTCGTGCAAACATGCTTCTCAAGTTCAGAAAACATGAGCAGTTAGCACTCTGTTTGCCAAATTGATCTCCCTTCACACTCTACTTATTATTTTCTGACAAAACAGGTATTGATTTTATTGCACAGCAAAAGATTGTAAATAATAATGAAATTATTCACAAGGTTGATCTAAAAATAAAAGGCATTGGGAGAAGTGATTTAGCCTGTCAACTTTCTCCTTGTCTAAATAGTGTGTGTTGTAGTTCGCTCTCTTGTCGTTTCCCATCGACTACACAGTTTCAGTTTTTTGACTCCACATAATTCTATCTAAGATTTGCAGCACAAAAGCACATCGGATCTCAACATAAACACTCACAAGTTTCACGGTCTCCAAACATGCACTTTGGTACAGATCCAATCAGTCAGTTCTTAACAGATTCTGTCTTTATGTCACACACATGAACAACATGGTGGATTCTGTAAATCAGTAAGTCTTCAGCTTCAGCGTCCGGCATGCTGACGGCACCGGGATGCGGGCGATCTGTGTGGCCTCCTCTATTTTGACTATGCCTCCCTGCAGATGAATGCAATGCTAAGATCCACTGCTAACACATGAATCCAGGCAGAACATGTGGGCTTTGAACAGACCACAGATAGCGTCGTTCTCTTTATCTTTTGGACACGCTGACCTTTGTTGCTGTGGTTTTTGTTTCTGTGTCACTAGGAACAAACAAGTGTTTACAACTAAACTCTCTTAGAGAATAAAGAAACCAGACACCTGTCATTTAAAGGATCACACAGGCCAATGGTGGAAATGGCTGCACCACTCATCTATTTGGGATTTGCAAGGTTTTCCTATTCACCTTTTCGTGGACACATGATGAGATACAGATGTTTAGTTGTATCTGAAAACAAATAGTGAGTTCATTGAGTTCCAATGGCCTCAAGAGTCCCTATGGGATCTTGTGGAATAGAAGATTTACATCATTTACAAATTTGAAGCAAACGTGTGCCATGGCAATATGGACCAAAATCTCTGAGAAAGGATTCTGACACCTTGTTGAGTCTGAGCCATGAATAATTAATGGAGTTATAAGAGGGAAAGTAGTCAATGAAATAAAAAAACAAAAAATTTGTGAAGCACTTTCTATCAGTTTTATGGACAGAAAATAAAGACCTTTCGTAAAGCTGCACAGAGAATTGAAAATAACAGAGGATCACTCAAATCTAAAAATGATATCAATGAAAATAACACAATGCTGTTGTAATTATTCACCAGTGCAAAATAATCATCTGTTGTGAAAGCACTTCCAATAAGTTATACCCAGACTTTGAGTAGAAAAAGGCCTGTGATGTCAGCCGAACTCATTCAGAAAAAAACTCTCAACTATGTGAATTAAAGTTATATGATGGATAATAAGACTAAAATAAGTTCTTAGATATTTCGTGGAGATGCTTAGTATTTATAATAACAACACTTAAATCCTAAAATCTGTAAGAAAATCATCTCATGAACCTTTTCTGTCTTCCTGAATTTCCGATTGTGCTATTTTCTCGCCAGACGATTTCCTCCACAAAGTCTCCTTTAAATTGGTTCCTAAAGTGACATCATTTATTTTTTCCATTCAAAGTTTGTACCGGGAGTATGATTGCTAACCATAAAGTCAAAGGGAAGTAATATCTACAAATTTTAGACTCTGGATCAAGAACTAAAAAACTATCTTTGTTTAAACTTAAATTTTTTTTGAAATCCAAACTAAGGTGAGAGAAGACATGCAACAAAATCAGAAAAACAAAATCTATGTGCAAGCCACTAAGTGCACAAGGCCAATAATGTCATTAAAGCCATTCAGGACATAAATAATGTGACAGCCCTTTTTTCTTATCCGTTATGCCGACAAACATGCTTCTTAAAATGAAACACCTCCTCACTCATTCTAGAGAACAATATCATAAGGGGTTTATTCTCATAAGAAGCATTCCCTATAACTAATAGCATGCTGTTTGATGACATAAATTATCCATAGTTTAGTTTCCTAGAGGGTAAAGTCAACGTTGATCCCTTCGTATCAGAATGACGTGGCACACACAGCTCTGCACTGTTTGGTCTACACACTTCAACTTTGTTAGTTTGTTGAAGTAACACACTGACATGATGTGACCTGACTCCTTTAGGCTTCCATACAAGAGGGAAGCTACCATCTTGTCTTACAACGTCAATGTTTATCGACTCATTGCTACCACTCCCTCAAGGACCTGACCCTCGCACATAGTTTTATTTCATACTTTGGAAGTAAAAGCAAAACGTTCGACACTTTGGTCTCCCTGGGTGATTGTGAATGTTCCTGACCTACATATACGTGGAAAGTTTTCACAGATCTGCTCATTTGACTTTTATAATGTTACGCTACAGGATTTAAGGCCAAGCATGAGAGTGTCCTCTGTCCTTACTGTCAGACTTCAGATTAGCCGTGACTTCTTTTTCATCAACATTTTAGGAAGGGGTACCTCCTGGCGACTGCAAAAACACTGACAGATTTAATCGCATATGTTTTACAAGAAAAGTCTTTCAGGTTCAACATGGAAAATATTCAACAGTGAAAGATAGAAACTGGCAAAAGCTAGTAAAAGATTGCAAATCCTAACAATCGTTTGATCATAATTATTGCAACAAACTAGATAATTTACACACACATCTTTTAAGGAACTGTCCTTTCAGCACCACAAAATTAAGATGCATGCTAACAACTAACTATTTTTTATCATCAGCCTTTAATTGATGTTTTATATTGCTCAAACAGCATGTAATAAATATAATTAGTGGAATTTGAAAAGTGTTTATGTGAGATTCAGTTTTGTCCACATAAATGTAGTTGACAGGGTTCATTACTAGTCTGGACAAGACTGGATATGTATGGGAAAAGAACATATTTGTATTTCTGGACTTAATTTCCTGTCTCGTTTTCTAAACACTCCATCTATCCCTCAATTTATCCATTCACCCATTTTTCCACTTTCTTTCATCCTTCCATCCTTCCATTCTTCTGTCCTTCTCTAGCTTTTCCAGGTTTCAAAGCTAGAGCCTGTCCATTGTAGAAATATAACCTGATTATCAACTTCTGCTTTTATATCTCTAAAATGCACTAAAAGAACTAAAAAGTCTTAAAAACTGAGTGTGGAAAAAGTTTTGAGTTGTGACATAAAAATGTGTAGCAACTCAATGTTCCAAAGTTCAACAAACAATTTATATAAAATTGTTGCCCCTGCCTCTGGATGTCATTAAGATAGATTGAGTTTGATGTGTTTGTGCTGAAAAAATCTAGACATAAAAAGTAAAACATTTATCTCAGAAAGATATTGATCATTTTGTGAAGCAGATTGGCTCTCATTTGGCTGTTTGTTGTTCTTTAAAGCAAAAGAGAACATCTAACTTGAGTTTTGTAGTTCATATTTATTTTGCATTTGTGCTGAAAAAACAAGCAGAGGAGGAGAGGGCCATTGACCTTTGACATACAGCCGATGAGGGATTGACGCCTGCCTACAATGATGGTTATTGGCCGCCATCAGTGCAGAGTTCCTCCAAAGCCACAGATTTATCATCAACATTAACCTGAATGGATAGTTTTAGGTGGAACCATTGACTCCAAAAGATAAATTTAATCCCACTTTCACTATCAGGACTATTTTTATGTTACCTGGTATATTACCTATTGATAGTCAAATTTGATATTAAGATCATACTTTCATTTCTTTAATCCTTGATTAGACTACATAATACAAAATCAAAATGTTCTGCAATGTTTATTTTTTTTCTTTGCATTCAAACCTTCTGATGAACTTTTTACCTCAGATATTAAAAATTGTATTAAGCCAATATTACACGTATGACCTTTGTGAAACAAAGCCATCAAACAACAGAGCACAGTAAGCCATCATAATGATTAGATTAAACTGAACCTCACTGCCTGTCTGACATCTGAAAACCAATAAAACGCCAAAATACGATCAGATCATTCTCTCAGCATCTGTGGATACATAACCAGGCTGCTGTTAATCAGTTCATAACCCATTAAACGCATCAGTTAGGCTCAGGCTGAATGTTTGACTGTTAAATTAAGATATTAAATTAAACAACTGTATTCCTCTAATCTGATGTGACAGTTTTATCTTTCATGCCAACCAGAAAAATAAGCGCTATAATATTTTTGAAAAGCATGCACTGTTTTAATCTTTTACTGTTGTTTTTTTATGAGTGTGAATGTAAAAAGCAATAAATAAAATGGTCTAAAGTTTAATGCCTTAAAGTTGCATCTTAGAAACTTTTTTGCTTGTTTGATTTAACCTGTGTGAAGCCAGAGAAGACATAAAGTGTTGATGTTGACGTGTTACTGCGATGCCCCTGAGCCAACAAGGAAGGTAGACACAGAACCATTTCGGTGAGTAAGTGTGAAGTGGAGTGCAACAGAAATAACACCTTATTGTAACCATTTTGACTCCTGTTGATGCCTCATTTCAACATCACACAGATGTGCTTACAGTTCAGATTGAACTATTCATGCTTCTGGAAAATTCACTATTGGTCTAAATTGAATATTTTAATTTGACTAACATATTTCTTCAGTTTTGGGGATGCCAATCTACGTCTGTAGAAAATCAGTGAAGGGAGCTATCCTAAAATTAAGGTAATAGTAAGGTGGCCTTAAACTTATCTTATTACCAAATATAAATCTAAATATCAGTGAAAACATGCAAAACTATCACTAGACTAAAACATTGCTCTGATACCAGCAATAGGATTAGAGCCATTAGAGCATTTATTAAATTGCATTTTATAAAAACAATTTAATAATTGCATTTGTTAAAATGCAATTAATAAAATTGCATTTTGAATAAACTAAACACTGATGCATGTTGGTTTTATTCAAAACTTATCATCCTTTGACATTTTGTTGTCTTGTGAGAGATATCGGTATCCTTCTCTGTAGCATACAAACCTTTTGGTTAAGTAAAAACAATTCTAATTCTAAATTTGCCAGGGATATTAATTACTTTAGACCCATGTATATAAGGCAAAAACAATAAACTATAAACTGGATCACGTAAATAGTTGATTTAGATACCTTTTTAGTGATTGATGTTGTATAAAAGGTTAAGAACAAACAAGCAGAACAAAACAACGATAAACATATAAAAATACATATTCTGGAAAAACATCCATCTTCTAACACCCTTGTCCCTAGAGGGGTCAGGAAGCCTTCCGGTGCCTCTCCAGCTACGTTCCGGGCGAGAGGCGGGGTCACCCTGGACAGGTCACCAGTCTGTTGCAGGGCGACACAGAGACAGACAGGACACACAACCATGCACACACACTCACAGCTAGGGAGAATTTAGAGAGACCAATTAACCTGACAGTCATGTTTTTGGACTGTAGGTGGAAGCCGGAGAACCCGGAGAGAACCCACGCATGCTCAGGGAGAACATGCAAACTCCGTGCAGAAAGACCCTGGGCTGGGAATCAAACCCAGGACCTTCTTTTTTCTTATTTAATCAACTGAATATTTTAAAAAAGAAAAGGAAGAGAAAAAAATGAAAAGGAAAGGAAAAAAATCAATACTACATCTTTATCTTACTTTGCAGTTAAGGAGAATTTCAGCACTAAATCTAGCTTTTCCAATGGGCCCAGTAGGTGACCTAGACATTATTAAGGAGCCAGTCTGAGTTCAGATTAATTCGATGTAACAATTTATTGTGGTTTGACAGTTTTATATAGATTTTTTTTTAGGAGAGCTTTTAGCAGAGGACCAGCACTGAGTAACTTCATATCAAAGCAGACGGGACATTAAAACGTCTAATCTCTAGGAACCTACTGGATCTGCTTCAAATGTTTCTCTTAGGTATTGTTTCGAGTCAGTGTGGACTCGCTGATATGAATTCACACAGACTCCTGGTGTTTGTTGGCTCAGTTGCTCAGGGGTGATGTATCTTCTGAGGGATTTTGTGTGAAGTTGAACCAGACAGTTAGCATCAAGTCTGGATTAGTCTGTCGGTATGGGATCAACCCACTCAGAGCTACTGATGAAATGCTCTTGATTCACATAAAATACAGATTTTCCTGGGGGGGGGTTTGACTGCGCTTGTAAAACAAACAAAAAAAAAACAGGAGTGTGTTTGCAGACACTTTCACCATAACGATTAGTTCCTTTACAACTTCACTATCCTGACAGAAACACCCACATCCAGCATGTCTTTTCATCTGATTGTAAAAGTTCTGAGGAAAAAGGGAGTGGTGCAATAATTTGCATGTTGCTATTATTGTATTCTTTAAAAGTTTCAATTATAGTTTAATTTGGTGTATTAGGTGTAAATTTGCATATAAACGTGTCTTTTCTTGTCTATACATGTATGCCTCTCTTGTGTTTGTAGTTTTGTGGTTTTATGGTCGGGTGGGGAGACAAGTGGCTTTCGGCGGTAAAACACAGGCGGTTTAATGAGCCGTCGCAATTAAGCTGTTACACTGAGTCGGTACATTTTGTTGCTGCAGACTGATTTTATCATCTTTCATTTTTCTTCTTATATGAGCAGAATTAGAAAAAATAGTCATACAAGACATCAGCTTTAGTTTCTTCAAATTCAAATTGTTTTGAGGATAGAAGGAATGCTCAGCAGCGGTGGGTAGAGTACTCAAAAAGTGTTGACAAGTAAAGGTTAAAAGCAGCCATCTAAGAAATTACATAAGTAAGAATAAAAAAGAATTTGGTAAAAAGGCTACTCAAGTGCTGAGTAGCTGATCAAAACATCGATCATTTAATATTTAAAAATGAAATCATCAAACAGAACAAAATATAAAGTTAAGTGAATATTTTTGTATTTTAAAGACCAAAATGAAAATAATCGTATAAATAATTACAAAATAACAAAACAGACAAAAGAATAATTTTTCCAAATCAAATTCTTTCATTGTAAAACATATGAAACTTTTAAGAAAATCTGCTTGTGTATGTCTGGTGAATTTTTGGTTAAAACAAGCTCTTCATTCGGTGAAGTTACTCACAGTGGGCACACTGCAAAACAGCAAAATATTACCAAGTATTTTTTGTTTATGTTCCATTACAAATAACTCAGTACACTTGGAATAAGACAAAACTAATATAAAAGTATCTTTTTAGCAACATATATATAAAAACTTATTTTTAAGAAAATAATTTATGAATGTAGATTTAAAAACCATATTAGCTCCACTGGTAGATTTTTTTTTTTTTTCCATTAAGAAGACCAGGGGAGCTAGTACGTTTTTGTTTTGTTTTTTTAAATCTAACTTCAAGAATTACTGACTTAAAACAAGCCTCCACATGTCTTGCTGAAAAGTTACTTTTAAATAAGTAGGTTTAAGCTTATTTCAAATGTACTAAGATAGAAACTGGACAAAAATACTTGGTAAGAATTTGTGTTTTTGCAGTGTAGAGTATCCAGAAATGTTACTGAAGAGTAGTGATACTTCATAGTAAAATTACTCAACTAAAAGTACATAGTACAAAGTGCAGCATGAGTAAAAGTAGTCCTAAAAATAAATGTACCTCATTACTACCCAACTCTTCTGTTTTCACTGTAGTCTGTGTTTACGGCACCCTCCTGCCACACGGCACTCGAGTCTGTCTGTAAAGCCGTAGACGATGGGCCGTCTGATTAGCTTCTTTCTGGAGTCTGCGAGCAGATTGAGAGGACAGCCTGTTGTCTCCATCACGTACATCCGAGGAAAGATCCTTCCCCACACACAGACACATTCAGATACCTTTAGAGGCGGTTGTTGTAACGCAGTCTCCACTCACAGCGAGATACCAGGCTGTCGTCTGCGGTCTCTAAACCCTCTCCATTCTCATGGAGATAAGAAGTGCGTCTCATTGTTGGCAGACAACGGTCCTGTTATCATCTTATCAGAGTGCCAGTTCAAGCTGGAGGAGGTGGAGCTGAAGACTGCGTGTATTCATGTGTGTGTCTTTACAAGGGATGGGGGAAGTTAGATTAAGAGGAGTTTCTTTGTCATGCAGCAGGTGCTGTTGTCACTCAATTTGTTGTCACATTAAACGTGTGTTTACATCACTCTGTTGCAAACATGAACTAATTTTCATTCTAGGGCAATTAAATAACGACAGAGTCAAATCTCTTCTTTGTTGCATCAATCAGTTCTCTGCCCAGAAATGCTCCTTGATACAAAATTGTTCATATCTCTCAAAAACATTTGCCATGTTACAAGACCTATTTCCCATGTTGTAGGTGAAATAATTTACCAGTGGAACTAGTAGTTCTCCATCAACATTAACCAATTATTGACTTAAAACAAGCTCCTACATCTTGCTGAAAGGTTACTTGTAAGTTTGATCTTATTTCAGACACTAGACTAAAAATACTTAGTAAGATTTAGTGCTTTTGCAATCTAATTTCCTCCCTTCCTTTTCAAGCTAAACCTGTATTTTCCTTGTAATCAAAAAATAACTGCTTTTTTTGTATCTCTTGTTTTTCTTGATTTAGAAAAAGAGAAGAAAGAAGTTTCCAGAGAGCCATCTGAGGCAGAGGTGAAAGAGGAAGCAAGAGTTCCAGAGGAGACCCGCAAGGAGGCGAAAAAGGAGTCATCAAAAGACAAAAAAGAGTCAAAGAAGGATTCCAGCAAGGAGCCCAAGGATGACACGAAGAAGAAAGAGTCATCTTCTTCCAAGGAAAAAAAAGAGAAGAAGGAGAAGGACAAAGAGAAAGAAGGAAAGGAGTCTGGGGACAAAAAAGTGTCCAGGAAGTCCTCTTTAAAAGTAAAAGAGATGAAGAAAGACCCGGAAGCCGGAGAGGGTTGATGGAAGCAATGCAATATGTCATCTTTATATGCATTTAAAAATATAAAGTTATATATAATCTTCCACATATATACTGTTTACATGTCAACATAAACAGGGTAATCTAACAGAAATATGTCCATTTATACGGTTTACATATGTATGTAGTTGTAAATATACTCTGTTAGGGTTACATTTCTCAGTGGCAAAACCATTTCCTCCCAGATGTTTATACACAACCACGCTGATCCGCTGCTCTTCTGCTGAATCCACAACATATAGCCGTTCAGCGAGTGTGTTTTCCAACTGTGGTGAGCTCGGAGCCAACCAGGAGTGAGGATGAACGCAAACTCCTCCTACTTCTCATCGTTGTCTTCGTCTTGCCTCAGCAGCATTTGAACCCGCAGCACTAATTTCAGCGAGGGCCCCAAACCAGCTCACACCCACACACACTTCGAGGGTTCACCGGAGCCCTCGCCGCCTTTCCACCAGGAATAAAAATCGCCTGGCTCGTCCAGCCGCCCTGCTGCTTCCGGGTAAATCAAGGCTACATCCCACAGCCGCCGCTGCTGCAGCCACCCACGTCTGACCTTCACCGCTTTTTTAAGTTTGGTTCACTCAAGAAGGACGCGTGGTGGCGTATGGACACTTACTGGTCCTCTTAGAATTCCAACCTTTGCTCATTTGTGATTTAAACAGCTTCGTTAATGTCAGTTTAAAGAGAATAAAGAAGAGTAATAGGAGTGAAACAAGAAAACTAGACATTTTTTAGAAGCAAAAATTGCTGTGTTGTAAGTCCTGTGAAAAAAAAAACCTCAGATTAGTATAACAAAACATCAACATTTTTGCTGATATTATTTCATTTCAGAGCCAATTAGTCAGGCACAGCTTGAAAGTTTCCTTAAAGGATTCATACTCTACATTTAAGAAACATATTTCACAAAAGACAATTGTATCTTGTCTTTTTGGTAATGATTTTCACATTATTATGAAATGAAGACACATTCTAATTATGTCTGCCTGTCCGCACATCCTTAGATGTAGTTTTAGAAAAACTACTTTTTTTCCATTTTGATACATGCTCAAAATGGAAATTTTTACATTTTTTGTCATCCAGAGACAGAAGATTTTAAGAATTTTAGGTGTATTTCTGCCAGAATTAACGTTTGTAGACTCCTGCTATAGTTGCTGTGCCAGCAGCTCTGCGTTACTCTCCAAGTCCACATTAAGCCTGTCTGTGGGTCCAATTTAGGCTGTTTTCTTGTCCGGGACATTTATTTTTATTTTTAGCTCGTATTGTGAAACGAAACAGATGGCTGTTTGAAATGTTGGTCTCAGCCTCTGTTGTCTGAGCGAAAACCTCATGCCCTCTAGTTTGAATATAGTTTCCCTCCATTAAAAAAAAATTTTAAAAAGTAGATATTTGATTATTTCACACATGTTTAAGTGTAAAAGTTGAAATAGCGCCATATCATCTTTGCCAAGAAAGACTGTTAGAAATCTTGGTGATTTTGTAAAAGTATCCGCTGGATACCATGTACTATAAGTTCCAGTTTCATATCATATGTTGAAATGTTTGACATGTAGAGCAGGTTTTGGTTCACGTCCATCAGGCTCCTCCTTTGAGTCTGCTTTTATAGCCGTTGTTTATCCCAGAAGACGTTTCTGTAAAAACTTTGCTAACTGTGAAGCCTGTAGTTAAAATCCCCAAACATGAGAATAAAGTAAACTTATTTATGATTATTTAGTAATAAAAGTGTCTTACTTTAGGCAATTACTGCCCTCTAATTGTGGTTGTGATTGTGCAATATTCCTCCTTTTGTTCTGCTGGTGGGGAGTAAATTACTTTCATTGAATGTGGTAAGTTTTCATCTTTTGCCAGTAAAACGTCATCCACATTGAAGTACATCTTAAATATATATTAACTCTGAGCAGTCATTTCCCCTTGGCCTCCTACTGCACTGGTTTAAGAGCTGTAAGTGTATTTTTGTCAGAATTTTTCCAAATGCTTAAATGTGGACCAGTTCACTTTGACTAAAACTGAGATATAACTGTTTATATCCCATTATAAGCACTTGTAATGGGACAACTGTTAATCCCATAATAATTAGACATATTGTGGTCTGAATATTTCTGATTATGAGCTGGTAGATATTTAGAGATCTGTTGAAGTCTCAGGATGATTATGTGCTTTTTTTATGCCTGCTACAGTATTTGGTGTTGAATACAACGGAAACACATAGTAGAGAAAAATAATGACAGTTTTTATTTTGCATCCTGGCGAAACAAGACGGGGTTCCTTTATTAACTTGATAAATGATAGTTATCTTTTTAGGTCTTCAACCTCATCTTGCGTCATGTTTCATGATTCATTAAAGAAAAGTTTAGTATTTAAATTTACGTCAAAAGTTCATTTTGGATCTGAGCCTTTTACTGAAGCACATGTTTGATTTCCCAGTTTTCCATCTTCTCTCGTAGGCAGCAGGAACTTTTTATTCAAGCAACTTTCCTGAGAATTTTTTTAACCATCTCAACCATCATCAACCTGATGGACACGGCTGTCAGCAGATTGTTAATGTTACTTTTTTTCTTTGTGACTATAAGAGCAGGATTGGCTACTGGTCGGGTAAAGGTGCTAAAACAAAGTCATTTCTGTTTCATTTGTTAGCTGCTACAGTGGCTGCGCATTGAAGAGCCCTGCAGATGAACTTACACTTCCTAATTTTTTTTTCTTTTTCCTTTTTGGTAAATGTTTTTATTTCAGTCTCAGCCTATATTATCTCACTATCAAACAAAACCCTTTCTTCACTGTGTTTAACGCTACTAAATTTCTCCCATTTACATCCATCTCATACCCTGAAGTTCTGTTGTTTTTTCTTGTCTTTTTGTTCCTTTTGGATGTTCTGCTTTCTTTTCATCTTTCATTCCCAGTCCACTTCTTGTTTTGACAGTTTTTTAAACTTTAGATTTTCATTTCCTCTCTGCGACCTTAAAAATTGCTTTCTGATGACTTCTGTTATCTTCTTTCATCATCTTTGTTAACTTTATACATTTGCTTCCTTTCTTTCTGCACCACTCCATCCATCAACCTTCACAAAACTGCCATCTTTGTTTTGAGGGTTTTTTTTTATACATATTTCAGCTCTATTTAGATCTTTCTTCGCTGACAGAAACTTATTCTTGGATGTGGAACTTTTTAAAGGGCTGTCTAGTAAGACACAAATCCATACAAATCTTTCATCCTTCAAGAATAACTTTCACTTCAGCTGAAAGTTATTCAAGCTTAAAATTATTCAAAAACATCTGGTTTGCCTCAGAAATCTAGCTTAATAAAAGTGTGGACAGTCACTTAAAGAACTAAACTTACACAAATCCACTTTTGTGTAAGTTTCATTGTGTAAATAATTTAATAATCCCGACCTTTCTCTCTGACCGTCTCTTGAATATTTTGTAGTTTATGGATTTCGTGCAAATACAAAAATCAATGTTGGTTTGAGTAAAACATACTAAAATAAAAATTTGAATAAAATTAACCCTGATCCTCAACCCTGAATCAATCAGAGGCATTCAAGTGTCTTGGTGTTAAGTGTGATGGATAAATATAATAAATAAATATAATGATGGATGCATGGATTGGGTCTTCAGTCATTTGTTACAGTTCTGGTCTTTTGAGGCACAGAGAAAGTAGAGCAACAAAGTCAACTTTGTATTTGGTTCAATTGCATTAAGAACTAAAAGACAAACTCTTGTATGTTTATGAAATATGGATCAAGACCAAAAAAATGAGACACAGGTGGCTGAAATGAGCTTCTACTGAAGGGAGGCTGGACTTAGTTCTCGGGTGTTTTCACAACTGATTGTCTGGTGAACTTGGTTCAGTTGCTGGTGTGGTTCACTTTCACACAACACTGCGTCACACAAACCAAACCCTTTTGGCAACCTGGTCCCACCCTGCCATAAGAACTACTGAAGGAAACATCACAAAAACTCTGTGAAGATGTTCTCAGTGAAGAAGACACTGAGCGCATCTTCCTTCATCACAAAATGTACACAAAAATGGAGTTGAATCAGGTTTTATTAGTTGTAGGATTTCTCTTATGTCTTTGGAAAAAACCACTAGCCATTTCTCCCACTCGCGATAGACTCACATGTTTGTTTTGGTTGTATTTACCCAGAATTCCCTGTGCTGTTGTCCACTTCCTCCTTTTAGAGCAGTCTCCAGTTCTCTTGGCACTCACATGCATTCGAACCGCACCAGAGTTCACTTCAACCAAACCGAGACCGGGGTTTGTAGGAGGACCAGAGTTCACCTTTTGGTTTGCATCAGAGTTCAATTACATATTCACACCTGTCAAAAGAACTGGACTTTCTTGTCAAACAAACAAAAGTTCAATTGAAGTGGGCCAAACAGGGCTGGAGTGAATGCACCCTCAGCTGGAGTGTATCTCTGGGTAGGGGGACATCATGGTTCCTTCCTTGGAAATGTTAGAAAATCTTTTTTCTAAAGCCAACTTTTTCTGCTCTGCTCACTGACTGAGGATATTCTCAGTGAAGTCTTGTTTGCTGCAAAAATATTGAAGTAGCTTAAGAGATTAAACATTCAGGGTTGATTTTTTTTTTTTTTTTTTTTATGAGTTTTGGTTGCTTCAATTTCTTCCTCTTGTTCTGTCTTTGATGTCTGTTTTGAACGTTTGTCTTTTAGATTCACCGACTTCTCCCAGGTTTCACACTTGTGTCCAGTAAATCACCTCAACTTTGAGACCAGGCTGCACACACCCAGCTGTTACGAGAACATCAAACAAGATGTCAACAATCAGAAAGCTGCAGATCCTCAGCAGCGGTCTGGATAAGCAGCGGCTGGGTTTAGGAGGTGCACATGTCATTCTCTGGGTTTTATTTCGCAGCTTATGCTCGTCTCACCGGGTTTAAGGTGTAAACATGATGGATTAGATAATTGTGGCACTGTACTTCTCTTGCTTCAGTTTTGATGCAGGTTCAGGATTTTTTCTTATTTTAAAAGATGAATAGATTCTTCTTGCTTTTTGTTTGAATGATGCTGACCCCTTGTTTTTAGAAGATTACCTATTTTTCTCAGTAGCATTACAAAGTTACGCTTTTATTTCATTAAACAGCATCAACATTTTTATCTTTTTATAATTTTTTGCCTATGATGTAATTATTCCTACTTAATGTTTCATTTGATTAGGATGATCTGTTAAATAATGGTTTAGGTATTTACCATAGAATCCATTATATCTAAGTATTTATCAAGTTAGATTTACCAAATTAGGACATTTACAGGGTAGCTTCCGGAGTGAGACACATTTTGTCCAGGACCTAATCTAATCTATGCTCAAGGATAAATTCATTCTTATATAAATACACTTTTTTGCTTTCTTTTTAAGGTTATTTGTTCTGATTAAAAGACTTATATGACATCATCTGCTGTTCATAGCCCTTCTTATTGATGGATTTTATAGATTTATAGGATTTTAGGTACGTTTTTCCTATACACCTTGGGAAGATTTGGAACTGCAACTTATTTTTCAAAAATATCATCAAAATTGAATATTTTCATTTTCAGTCTTTATTCCCTACCACATTCTTTAAAAATTAATTCTGTCCTCTGACCATCCGTCCATCTGTCCATCCATACATCCGTGCAACCATCCGTCCTCTTTTCCTTCCTCTCTCTCTTTTTACGGAGTGTTTTGTTCCACATTTCTGTAAGTTTTGTTGCAACATCTTATTGCTTTGAGTGACTCTCCTTATCACTTTCAAAGCTATAAAAACTGAAGTCCCATACTTTAACTGTGGGAAGTATGAATGCAGATTATCTCTGGACGTAAATTTCAAATACAGAGCGGGTCAATAAAAAAGAAAAACAATGAAAGGATACATTGTCAGATGAGGCAGTCTTTAGATCAGACTGGTTCAAACTGGCTGGGTGGACGTCCAGTTTACTTCTTCACAGACATTTATCCTGACTTCCTGTTCCTCGTAGGACAAACTGTCCATAAGGTTTTATCATATGTGAAGATAAATTTCCTGCTGCATTACTTTCAGACCTTCCAACTATTGTGAATCACTGCTGGCTCCGTCAGAGACAGTATAAATGTTTGGGTGGTTCTTCGACTTGAGCATGTTAATTGCCTGATTGGATGCAGCTGTGATGGCGTTAAAGGAAGCTGAAGTTCACAGTACAATCTGTTGCTGCCTTAAATACAGCCTGAGGTAAGGGTGAGCCTTTCCAGGTCGATTTATTCGATATTTTACATGTTGTCGATTCAGTTTTTTTTTTTTTTTACTGCTTTGCGGTTATATTCCTGAGAGATTTGCAAAAGTGAGATTATCATCTGAAGGAGTTTTTGAGCTTATCAGATCACTAATTACTAAATTATTATTATTATGGCCCTGAATGGATCAATAGTCTGAACGTGTTTTCCATGTTCATTCAATGTAAGGAGGACATCGCTTGTGAGACACTTTGCCCACTTTCCAGTCTCGGTCCAGAGTTGGAGGTAACGATCTGAAAACTGAGCTTTCTCAAAATCACAGAGGGAAACCCCCTCTCCCTTCCCCTCTGCAGCAATTTAACTGTTTTTCTTTTTCTTACTTGAGCTGAGGTTTTAAAAAGTCAGTTATGTGCTGTATGTCTTTCATGACCTCTGGGCCCATGAAACCTGAAAGAAAAGCATTCCTGGCTTCCTTCCTGTGAACTGTCCTTTCCTGCAAATGCGTGGCTTCTGTCCGACTGCAGGGAGACGGGCCAAAAGATTAAGTCTGGGGGCCATGCTCCTGCAAAAAGCTTGTAAGGCCCGCAGTATGATAGATCCCACAGGTTCTACATTAATTTGAAAACAACTTGACATGTCCTCTGATAGAAGCAGAAAAATCAGCACTGTTGCACGCTCAAAGCATCTGAGCTTCTGTGAAACTCATTTACACTTTATATCCAGTTTCCAGGGTGGTGTTGTGCGTTGTGAAAATAAGAGGTCATTCATAAAAAGCTCCATAAACATCTTAAATATCTACAGTTTTCTCACTTACAGGGACGTAAACTGTGAACAGTTAAATGATGCAATTTGTTTTTATTGTGTAGCTCCACCCAACTCTGTCTGACTGAGGATGTTCACTCAGGCAGACATATTACTCAACTAATTGAGATAACTAACATTTGTCCTGAAGTGGAATTAGTTTGCAATGTAGAAACTGGCTAAAAGCACTAGTACAATACATGAGAAAGCTACAAATAAATTTTTGACGTGTCTGCAGAATTTTCATAGAAATAGCAACATGAAGTTAGCTGATCAAAAGCAAAAATAGCATTTCTTTCTGTGTTAAATAGATTTATGCAGTAACATATTCAATAGACAGGCAGATGCATGTCTTTTAAATATGAATGTAGAGCACAGAGTTGCTGTTTGATAACAAATTTTTATGTATTTCTGTGGATTTTTATTGTTTTGTGGCAAATATTTGTTTTTAAATGCATTGATGTCATCCTTTCACAGTCATACTTCCCATTTCTACCTAAAGAAACTAATTTTAAAGCTACAGTTCATGTTTTTAAATCTTATTTAAGAGCTTTCCATTTATTCTTTACTCTAATATAAAATGACAAATGATGCCCTAGTGGCAGCTGTCTGCATACTGTGAGTTCACATGAAGCTTTTATTTAAAATGTAGCAGCCAAGTTTGTGTTGGATGAGTCAACTCTGAGCTTTATGTTCACTCTTTGTGGGAAAGTGCTTCGCTTACACTGTGGACTTTTCTGATGCCAGAACCCATGACTAGAAATTCAATTTAAACTCAGGTTCCAATGTTGAAAGAGCCAGTCCAACTTCTCCCCCCTGCAGCGTCCCACCGGCTGCAGGGGGCTTTAACCTCAGAGCTGCTGGGAGCTCCAGCTCCCGTCTGCAGGCAGTAGAAACATTACAAAGTGTCATGACCTCAGGTAATTCCCACATGATTAATACAACCCAAAAAGGAACATTCCCTATGAATCTATAGTATTAAAATCTCCACTTCTCAAATGTAATTTACTTTAAATGTGCTTCCTTGAACAGGTTAGGAAAGGTCTGTGGGCTACAGAACACATGTTCATTAGACTTTTTGAACAAAATTATTCTTAGATCATGAGATTTGAGTCCACTCACTTCTGCCTATTTTGAGCTCTTTTCCAAATGAGCTGTTTTAGGGTCTCTTGTCACTTTTACTCTAAATAAGCTACTAATGGCTCAACTCGGCATTTACACTGGCATGTGAAAACGGTTGCAAACAGAAGTGCAATTATAAAGCTGTACATCTTTGAAAAGAAGAAAAATGCAGCAAGTGGTTGCTGAATGATAAGTTAACAACAAAGCACTTGCCTTTCCATTATACAGCAGCCACTGTACAGCGCCTACAGTGGTAAAACCAGCTGACCAATTGTCCTGGAGTTCAGCTGGGGTGGCTAGGTAATCTCACAATGCTTGTCGAATGTAGCTTAACAATCAAAAGGTTTTTGAAACGGCTCATTTTCCAGACACAAAAAACATTAATGTATAACTAAAAATGGCTGGGTGTGTTTATTGAGAACTTGGGTTCTTTTAGAAGCAGTTGGGACCAAATGGAAGTTAAAAAAATTTTGGAAATCCATTTCATATTATGGTTTTCCTTCTCTTTTTGGAGGATTTATCTCGGAAAGTATAGTCATCTTTTAAATAATTGTGAAATCTCCCTTTCAACCAGATAACTGTTTGACTTTCCGTAAAGAGACAAGTGTTTTTCTGCCACACATATTTGCACATTTACATCACTGACCCTAGAATCCACAGGCATGGATTTAGTGTCCCTCTTCTTTCATCCTTCCACGTTTATGTGACCATGTGTGAAAGTTTTCTTGCTACATAGCATGTGAGAAGCTTGTGGTCAGATCAGGTCAATCCCCCAACCTTTCTCTATTGCCATCTAGTGGTTAATATTCCTATAACCAAACCTCACCCATTTGCCATAAGGCATGGTGCTTTTCTTATGTTTTCTTTCTTCACATTGTCTCTTCTTAAAACGTAAGCTTTCATTTTCTTCTCTCTACATCACAGAGCCAGTTTCCTTTGAGCCTCACTGTAGCCGTCTCTTCTTCACACACTCACACCTCTGCCAGCCCTGTGGTGCTTCCAGTGTGCAGCATCTGACACTCAGTTAAAAGCTGCTGGGTGGGTCCTAATTATTTCTTTGAAGACTCGCTTTTCCTCCCCGTCTGAGCTTCTGATGGGCTTCACTTTAAAGAGGCCAGACACACACAAACACGGCGGCAGAGTCAGGCAGCCGCCTTGTGTGTCAGAAACAACTTAAATGTTGTCTCCAGCCTGCTGATTTATAAGAACACGGTGCTTAAATTTACATTGTGAAACAGCATGTTGAGTTTGGAGAAGCCTCTTGTTTTGTCAACCAGTCAGTGTCCCTCTATCTCCTCTCAATGCCATGTTTTTGCCTTTATAATGTTACCTGCCTCATATTTTGCTGCGACATGACCACTGAGGAAGATCAGTTTCATAACATTAATATAGTGAACTTTGCCAAAAATAGTATTAGTAACAGGAGCTTCTCATTCCTTAAACAACCACAGCAGAATAATATGTATTTTTATTGCATGGCAAAGACGCAACACAGTTTCATAAACACTGAGTATATTTGTATCTAAGGAAGAAAAGCAACTAAGATGACTGAAACAAGCAGAAGTTTTGTTAAAAATTATTCAGCCAATTGTTAAAATCACTGCTTTAGCACAGAAAAATAATGAAACATTGGAATTAATTATTTCTTTGGGGGGACAAAGAAATATGTTTCTATTAGGTCGGATCTGTACAATGGTGTACAACCATAGGGAAGAAGGGGGAGTAAATTTCCACCAAACAAGATTAAACGAAGAAATTTTCCAGAAAAAAGAGGAAAAGTCTGAGGTCCAAAAGTTGCAAGAAGAAAATTCTGAAACTTGGAATTGTATACTTGGAGAAACTTGAATTTTCAATAGCCAAACATGTTTGACTTTTGAAACTCAGAAATTTTCAAGCATTTTCTTGGAAATTTCTGAGACTAATCTCAAACTTTCTGAGTTTCTGGCAAAAATTTCCTCCTGTTCTTCTATCTACCACGGCCCTAGTATGTGTTGTAGATTAGTGATAATAAAAACACTGTTTAGTTAGAAACAAAAGAGGAGAGTGGTTTACGATCTGTGATTAGACAAAAAAGATTAAAAGTGCCAATTGGGCTAAAAATGAGACTTTGGTTTCTTGGGAAATCTAAAATCTCCATTAATAAACTACTAAACTGATGGCTAGAGGTGGGTAAAATTAGCTTCTTCCACAGGATGGCTGGACTCAGCCTTAGAGAAAGGGTGAGGAGCTCTGTCATCTGGAGGGAAACCATAGTCAAGCCTCTGCTTCTCCACATCAAAAAGAGTCAGTTGACTAAACCAGATAAATCAATTCCAGTGAAATTGAAACATGCCCATAGTTCAGATTGGATGATTCAGGCTGATTGGTGCAACATCTGTCCATTCATTCTTCCACCGTTCATTGACGCAAAATCTGACTTCCCTTTCTGACACTCTGTAGCTCAGAAGTGAAAGATGGTCCCAGCAACAGTTTCTGCAAATTGGAACAGATTCTTGGACCACCTCAGTCGCTTGCTGTTGGTAAGGAGAAGCAGCAGCTTTACTTTTGCTCCCTCATCACATCAGGCCTCAATAGTCACAAGATGTTGATCATGAGCAACTGAACAGGATGTTGGATGCAAACTAAAAAATTAAATTGGTGCAACATGTTGAGACAAGGTGATAATCATTTCAGTGGCTATTCACAAGAAAGATGCATGAATTTGCTTTGGTTGGTCAGGTCTTGATTTTCTGACATACATTTTCCAGAAACATATGACACCCATTATTAAGCTAATGTTTATATTTCTTTTTTTTTTTCCATGTCAAATGCAGAAACAACACAAGAACATATAGAGCTTAGTGCATTGTATTCTGTGTGGACTGAAAACATAAATTCTACAAAACAGAAATCTTCTAAAAGCTGTTTTGTTTTCGAATTACCACAAATATTCTTTATTTCACATCTAGAACAAAAATCTAGCCCCTCCCTCACTGTTATTAATGACATGCTTACTATCTTTAAACTGTTCGAAACTTCAAACACAAATTAGATGATTTTAAACAAAGCTGAAATAAAATTTCAAAATAGTAGGACTCCAGAGGCATAAACATGACTTTGAAAACACATGGAGGTCTAAGAACAGGTGGCCAAACCAAATGGGAATAAATCAAACTTTTTTAAACTGGAACAGCAGCCAGTGTGTGGAGGATAAAACCATGAAATGAGACAGGAGAGTTGTTGGTAAAGTAAAAAGCATATTATTATCAAGTCATATGATTATTTCTACCTTATCATTAAAATTCCTTGAACAAAGCAACAACGTGTTTATGAATATTTGAAATCAAGTCAGAAATACATTCCCTTAGTAAATGGCTTGTTGGAAGTGAGTTTGCACACTTCCTTTTTCAGGGGCCCCACAAAGTTTGGTATAGGATGGCCAGCTGGGGCCACAAAAAATTTTGGGGCGGTACAACAAAACCAAAAATCATGTTAGAGTTTCAGGAATTTTAGTAAGTATGTTTCTATTAGAGCTTATCAAAAATAATTCTAATGATAAAAAGGCTTTAAAAGAAAATAAACCTTTATTTAACCATATGTTAACATTTTTACAAGAATATTGGTAAAGCACACATTTTTTGTCCTTACTAACTTCAAACCATACTAAACTTTTGCTGTCCTAAGTCAGCTATGAAAATGATTTCCATTTTCTAAAAGCCAGAATGAGAGACCATTTTTAATTTTAGTATCATTAGATCACATGCCCCCATCAATGAAGCTCTTCCTTCAAATCACATTTCCAAACTGTATTCCAGCTTTTGCTGTTGCTTTTCGAATACTGACTTTTTCTGCAGTGAGCGACCTTTCAGCCCATGAAAGATCAAGATGTGTTCTAATGTGGAATGACATGTCCAGCTCCAACCATTTTCCTAAGGTCTTTTGCATTTGTTTGTGGGACAGATGATCAGTTTTCTTCCTGAAGATTATGGTGGCTGGAAGAGATTTGCAGCAGAAAGTTGCTTGAATAAATAACTGTAGCTCTTTCAGAATTCCGAAGGTACGTGAACACTTGACTTGTCTGCATTTCTCTTCCTGATAACTTGGCTTATTTCGTTATTTTTTTTTCCCCATGATGTCACACAAGGAAGTGGTGAATTGGTTCCTTTATTTAACAAAAAAATTGTAAACTAACCTATCAGGAGCTTGCAAAACCATGACGTCATTATCAGAGCACATTAATCTAAGTGTATTTAAGATTCTGACTTTAAATAAAGTAATACAAAAAAATCTAATTCTTATTCTGGCATCTAGCTGAGGAAATAATTAGGGTAATCATAATTTACATAAAAATTCTGAAATGAATATATCCCTGTAATACTGAAAGACTGTCTCTCTTTTGCCAAATTGACCAACTTATCAAGTTTTACTTTTCTGTTGTATATAGCTTATTAAATAAATATTGCAAATCAAAATATGTAAATGTATATTAATCAAAACACTAAATATTTATAGGGGGAACTTTGTTTATTTCTGAAAGCCACAAGTTTTGTTTTTATTTTTTTCCTTTTTAGCTCAGAGGTTCAGTAGCTGGCAAACAGAGGCGGGTCCGCTGTCATTATTAAAAACTCGGCGGCAGTAACAAACTGAGGCGTGGAGCTGCAGATCTGAAGCAGCGGACCACAGACTGCGTCTGACGGAGGTTCGCAGAGGCCTGGAAGCCAGAGGGAGGGAGGAGGTCCCGGGCTGCAGAGGAGGCAGGACTTTCTGGCTCCGTGGTGCGCTCCGACACCAGAGGTCCGCTTTAATATCAGAGGAGGAGTGGAAGCAGGTCGGCTCTTAACACCGCGCAGACACGGAGGCTGCGTGCAGTCCTGAACAGACATACATCGAGCATCAGTGCGTAAAACGGAATTTTTGGATTGATGCCTCAGATTTAAGATTTTTTTCCCCACTTTTACCATTTTTAAAGCTCAATGCGCTCCACGGCTTCTCTATGGACACTCATGAACTGGATTTGTGACTGTTCTTTTCCTCATAAATGACTTTAAGCTCACAATGGACTCAGTTTCCCCTGCAGAACCTGTGCAGACGCGCTGTCTCCTGCCTGCAGGCGCGTCTTTGTCATTTTAATGTCGCTGTCATTACGCGTCTGTCTGATTGTCGCTCCGCATTTGAGAGCAAGCTAACAAACTGGGGTGTCTCTCTGCTGGTTGCAAGGCAGACTCTTGCTGTGAACTTCTGATCTTTATTTATTTTTTATTGGAATATTTTTTGTGTATCCAAACTTTTTGGTCCTTTCTTCCTGGAGCAAACCAATGATGTCGCCCCGCTGCTTGAACCCTTCCTCCCGGTCCACCTGTAGGTTTTTCCTCTGCTTTTTGTGGCTTCTACAAACGCCCCGCTCTTCCTCTCCGCTAATTACAGGTAAGATTAAAGGGATCAAATGGCTTCCTAATAACACATCACAACACCCACTGCGCGTAAGAAAATCTCCTGCAAACCGCTGGTTATTTAGTCTGCTGCCGCGTCTCTGCGCTCCTGCAGCCTTCAGCGCACCAACCCTGGAGCCGCTGCAGCCTCTGTGTTTTTCATCAGCGGTAATTTAGCGGTGAAGTTCTGGGTACGATCCCTCGGCATTCGCCTGCAGGTCGGCGCATGATCACCATGGGAATCAACAAATAAACAAGATCCTGGTTAAACGCGTTTATTTCTAACAAAGAGTCGCATGCGTTTTGATTCAGTAAGACAGCCAATTTGTTGTCTTAATAATCTTTAAGAATGAATCACAATTTTACACTAAGATAATTGAAATCGTAGAACTTCACAGAGAATCAGGAACACACACCGGCTTATGAAGCTTCACCAGAATCATCCCCTCTGCGTCCCGGGGAAGGAATGAAGTTTGTGTTTTATTTCGTTCTTCCATCGCGCAGCTTAACATTTCTGTACTACTGGCTTAATAACTTTTTAAAAAACGACTCAATAATTTCAGTGTTCACGATAAAAGCTCCCTGTTAACTTGTGATCGTTGCTGAAATTATAGTTTGTGCCACAATGAGAGTTATAATTACATCGTTTTTTAGTTAAAAACAGGCTGTGAAGGTTGAACCGCTTTTCTGTCCTTCGTCCTCAAGGCTTTGCTGAGTCTCTGTTGAACGCTTGCTCTCCGCCTGACATCCACTTTTTGCAGCACTGCAGATGTTTTAGAGACTGAGATGCAGAGTGGATGAAAAATTGATGAAGTGTTGCGGGATTCTTGACAGCTTCACGACTGATAGGAATTGCGCGTCTCTGCGGCTTTTAATGATCTGAAAATGCAGCAGATTCATTTTAGGTATTTTTCTTCTGGTTTCCAAAACTCAATTTGGCTTAGTTGATGTTTTTTAATTCTAAGAATATAAAGACCAGAAGCTGTCAGGTTCAACTGACAGCTTCTGAGAGATCCAAGCTGGATAATAGTTTTTATGTGTCCTCCATATTTTGGCAGTTATCCCTCTGTCTTACTCAAACACATGAAGATGAGAGTAAAATATGTATCAGATGGGCCTTCCTTGGAAAACCTGACGGTCTATCTGAATCGGATGAACAGATTCCTTCTTCTCCCATCTGAAATATGTCTGTATTATCAGCAGAAATCCTCAGGGAAGGCAGGGTAAGAAGTTTTTGTTTAGCACCATTCATACAGAGATCATTAAAAGTCAAGTAATAAAAAAAGAGGAAAAAAAGAATCATGAAACGTATAAGCAACACAAAACAATTAAAATTTGGGCAAAAGTGCAGATAAATAAAAATGTGATTTAAAGCAGCCAATACTTTCTGCACATATCAAGTTTTCTGGTTCCAAGACTGAGGAATTTTAGTTCTGGTCCTGGGAACCCTGAATGAATATCACTCAGATGACCTGAAGAGTCAAAATTGATCATATTTGACCAACATCTTTGAATTATATCTGGCCCAAGTCATTTAAACAACCTTAAGATCATTAAAATCATTTTGAAATCTATCGTTTCTATGAACAGGAAACCAGTTCCTTCTATCAATTTTTTCTAGTGTTGGCCAGGGATTCATGAGCTGCACCTGCCTCATTAACTGCTTATACTATTTGTTTTTACAATTATTTGTTAGAGACACCTTTACAAAAATATAACTTACCAAACACAGAATTATGCACCAGTTCTTTGCATCCTGTGCTGACAGAAAAACTTAGAGATTTTACGAGATTGTTAGAATTCAAGTTCGAGTCCGTAATGACACCAAGGTTGTTATATATTTTGTGTGGGGTTTTTTTTAGCATCACTGATACTTGTGTTACTTATATTTTTGGGCTGAAAAATGTACCTTCTGTGTTTTCATAAAGCTGGTGGAATTCCTTGCCCATTCACCTGTTGATTATGTAGACAGACTGGTTCAGAGACTGTAAGGTACTGTGGTCATGCGCAGTCTCAAAAATATCAATTTGTGTCTCATCAGCATAGAAATACAGCAAGAGAAACATAATCTGAGCAACAGATGTCAAGTAAAAGTAGTCTAAGAATGGAGCCCTGGAGAACCTCAGAGTTCTCTATTGTTTGCTGAGACTTGCAGTTACCAAATGACAAAAAGTAGACCCGACCTCGGCCCCATAAGACCTGAAGCAGTTTATCATAGTACACCTAAACAGCGTGGAGCAGGTGGAAATGAAGGTCATTTTGTTCTCTGCAGGATTCTGTCAGTGACCAAAAGTACAACATTTCTGGTCTAAATGTACTTCACAACAAAGCACATGAATGAATAATTTAAATCAAACTGTTTGCACAACTAAATAGGTGAAATTTACCCCAAAGCCTCAAATAAAGTTTAAAAGATTATTTATGCATTAATCTGTTAAAAATCAACAAGTTTGAGTTATTTGTAGTTTAACACTATTGTATGAAAGCATCCTGAAACCCCAAATTGATTAGAAAATGTACAGTTTGACTTGTGCAATGAAACATTAAAATGCTGGAGATGCTAAATAGAACTGTACAAATTTTAATCCTTTATTTGTAATTCCCAAAAGAAGCAACCCAAAGTTTAGTCACAAAACTGTTTTTGTTCAAACGTGTTGGAAAAAGCAGTGCATATCTATATTTTAACTGAGGTGATGGCCTCCTGTTCTCGTTACTTTTTTCCTTACCACTGTCTGAATTCTCCCCCTTCAAAAATATGTTTTTATGTGGTTTTCTTTGCCCTCCAGAACTTAACTGTAGGGTTAAATTCTTCCACCTGTAGTTCATTTAGCTGGCTCAGTCGAATCCTTTTTCAGATTCCCTTCTTTAACAAGTTCAAGCTCCTCAGTGGGATGTAGAAAAAAGGAGCAGTTGAAGTAAGATCAACACCTCCTGCAACCATGAAGAAAGATTGTATTTTTAAGTAATTAGCACTATCCCACTATTTTCTGCCGTCTTTGGTTCTTTTTTCTGTTCTGCTCGAGGTAGTTTCAGTTTAATGTAAGAAGGAGATTTTAATCTTTATTGAAGTCCTGGTTAAATAAAGGTCAGAGAATGTAAATAATTTGCTCAGCTTGATGAGTGTATAGATCTAGGGTAAAATCAGCGTAACCTTTAAACGAATCTGTGAGAAAAAGACAAACACAACAGCTAAATAACAAGACACTAAGATTTTTCGGGTCCCACACAGATCCCCAGTTCCTCCCCGCCCTCGTTTACCCCCCCCAACACTTACAACCCTGCAATTTTAATTACGCTCGAAGGTTGTAAATTTTACAGTGGTGGTGGAGTCGGCAGGGTTTGTCTGCTCTGCCCAAATCCACAGGCTGGTTTTTACTGCCGAAGTCAGACAGCACTACTCGTTACTACAGGAATCCCTCCACTAGAAAACACGTACAGCTGTTATTTAAGGTCCGGTTTTTAATCAATATTGTTAATGTGAACAGACCACATCGTCTGATTGGCATACATTTAGTTTATCGTAGTCACAGATCAGTGAATGACCTGAAAATCTCCCCTTTAAATGCTGAATACTGGTCCGACTCAAACTATGTACACATTGCTTTAGTTTGGGATGTGGGTTCAGGAAATGGTTAACTCCTGATCTATCATAATTTCCTCAAACTGAAGAGACGTCAGGTCAGAGGTTACGGCACAAAGATAAAAAAGAATTGACCTGGTGTTGCTCAAAATGTTTTAACCTTTACAGTGTACATTCCTGGAGAATATTGTTATTTTAATCTCAGATTTATTGTACGTTTTCTTGATGGTGACGCTGTTTATCCCCTACATGAGAGGCAGTGATGCAAACTGAAGTCATTTATTGCGAACTGGGAAGGAAGGTTTTACTTCAGGGAGACACAGTGATGGAAGCCTCTTGAAAACACGACAGCTTGTTTGCATTGGCTGCGTGATTCAGAATCAGATGTTTACATGAGTCATAATGGGGAATTATTGGCTTTTATTCTACATAGATTCCCCAGAGAGGACAATTTGGTCAGAACTGCCACTAAAGTTAAACACTATTTACAGCAACTTCCACTCTCATTGGTCCTATGGGTAAAAGGTGTATAAAAATCTTCAAAATACTAAATATTTTATTGCAGCTGCATGATTTCACACCAGAAAAGCAGGGAACATCAACTTTTATTTTGAGAGAATATGTTTAGTAGGGGAAAAAAAATTGAATTTAAGTAAATAATTGTTTTCACCAGAATTAGTGGTGCCACACTCATTGGCACCCCTGCTGTTAAAACTTTGTACAGCCCTCTTGTTCCTCGTTTCGAGAGGACTTTGTGTTCCCCAATAACATTTCACAAGGCTTTGGCTACTTCTGTTGAGACAATCTGATCGTGGGTGTCCAGCTCCAGTTTTCAAGAACTACTGTCCTGCAACTTTTGGATGTATTCCTTCTACAACAAACTTTTATCGAATGACTGAATTACCTCATCTGTCATTCAACCGTGCAGAAGACTGGTAATGAGTCATTCATTTGATCCAGGTGCGTTGGAGCAGGGATGCATCTAAAAGTTGCAGGATGATGGCTGTTGGGGAATAGAGCTGGACATTCCTGTTTTAAATTTTTCAATCGGGAACTGAGGTGTTAATAGAAAATTGTACATTTTGTCTGGTGAACCGTTTGTGTTTATTTGGCCACATGGTTTGGATTATTTTCCTGCTTAAAGATCCGGTGGTCCCCCTTCTTTTTTTTTTTTTTTTTTTTACAGTGTTCTGGTATATGCATTTTATGGGGATTAACAGGAGTATCTTTAATAGGGCACAGGTGATTTTTTTTTGTATTACATTGATTATTGTCTATATTTGCCTGGGGAGAACATGAAAACACATTTTTTTCAACATATTTTTCACCAAGTGTGCCAATAAATGTGTCAAGTGTTGTAAGTTATGTCATCTGTGCCAATGTCAAACATGAAATTGATCATTTCAAGTATTAAGATTTAAATATGAGCTTTGGACAAATGTGTTGCATTTTCTAGTTGCTGCACACTGTATGTTAAACTGTTCAGAAAATTTCAATCAGCATCAGGGACGACCTGAGTGACAGCATGACTACAAATGGATATGCAAGTGAATAAAAGCAGGAAAATAAACAAATATGCAGTCTATTCATTTATCGCATATATACCTCCATCCAGTTGCAATTTTACGAAGTGGATGTCTTTTAATTATCAGTAAGTTGTGATTCAGGAACATCAAAGATGATTTCTTTGAGTAGTCTCTGCAACAAATTGGCCTCTCATCGTTCGGTTCAGATGCTGTATAATCTTTCCCTGGAAACCTTGGCTTAACAAGAACAAAGTTTCAACCACATCTTTATATCACTTCCACATCTGTGGCTATGCATCATCTCGTTTCCATCCAATAATATTTTTCCCATCTCTGTCACCGTGGGGGGGTTGCTCTGAATAAAGCAGATCAGACGCATGAGTAAACATCAGAGCAGTCAGTCTGGAGCAGATTTCTTCCTACATGAACCGCTGCGCTCTGACACATTGACATCTGTATGCTTCAACCCATAAACCCATATGTTTGGAGTCGTTTCCCCTCGTTGGTTCAGGTTACATTTGCACTAGTAACAAAGTGACTGACTTGTGCTTTAAAGACCTGGGTTCGAATGTCACTCCTTTTACCTGGACAGATGAATGAATCCAATGGAGGAAAGTTGAACAAATTTACACAGAGTTTTTAAAACGGTTCTGGGATGATAATGTCACATTCTCTTGGCATTATAGATAGATTTTTATCTGGATAAGCGAAGATATAGAAATTACAGAACAATTTCTATATTGTTCTGTAGTGAGGAGCATTTTTAACACTTGAATTAGGAATGCTCCTCACTATTCTGTCCTACGCAGGCACTGAAGCCAGCTGTGACAATGAAGGAGAAGTCCTGCACATCCCCAACATCACCGACAACCCCTGCATCACCTGCGTCTGCCTGGTAGGAACCCGTTTTCTTCTCTGCTCTGCTCACATTAATGAATGCCAAGTTATCAATCCTCCTCTGTTTGTTCTGGTCTCTTTAATGTATAACTTGGTGTTTCCGTTCCGGCTGAGCGGATGACATGAACTCCTTTTGCACTGATAGGGATATTTGCAGAATCAATAATTTTATCGGAAGATTTCAACAGTAGCAGGACCGTTTCAGCTGGTCTTTCGTGACAGATCAGTGCTTGCTTTGAATGATTTTATTAGATGGTAAAGTCTGGCATCAAATTGCATCAGTAAGCAGTTTGTAATTTAAAACTAAATCAAATGTCATGATGCAGCTTTTCCTTGCAGTGAAATACAAAGTGGGTATTGTTTCTTTTTTCCAGGCGTGCCCATTATCCCGCCTCGGTGCAATTGTTAAAACAGACCAACAAAATGTTGGGAGACAACTCTTTCCCAGAACATGTGCTCTTTGACCCCACATCCCCCGTTACTGCTGTAGAGCTCTTTGTTTCTGAGGATGAGAATGGACCAGAGAGGCTTTTCTGGTCACCGCTTTATTTTTGGCTGAATGAAAAGTTTTGGCTTTTAAATGCCGTTGCCTGACCTGAGTTTATCCTGCAGGAAGCAAGGAGGAATGATGCTGAGAGGTGTGTTTAATGAATCCCCGATCCATTTCCAGATCTGAGCTCTGACTTCCACAAGTTAAGATGTTTTCACACCTGATAATCTGATAGACTCGGTTCAATTGGGACCCAAAATAGCACCATTTGTTTCATTTTCAGCTGGTGCCGTTTGCTTTCTCACTGCACTGTGTCAAATGAACAAAACATTTTGAAAAAGCTGTTCATACCCTTGAATCTGGTAGCACTGCACTTATAACTACTGAAGGAAACAACATGAAGGAGACAGAGTGCAACTTCTTTCTTCATAAACAAAAATGGAGTGGTGTCAGATTTTAGCAGTTATAGGATTTCTTTTTTTGCAAAAGACCACAAGCCATTTCTCCCACTAGCATTAGACTCTTGCGTTTGTTTTGGTTGTATTTACCCAGAATGCCCTGCACTATGATATGCTTCTTGTTTTTGGAGCCAGTGGAATTTGGGGATATCACTGTCATGACAGTAACAGTGAGATTATTGTAGCTTTGTGACATGGTGTATTATCCTGCTGAAAGTAACCCTCAGAAGAAGAATGTACATATGATCAGAAACTACTACAAAGTAGCTGTTGAGTTTAAATAAAACTTACTTTATCTAAAGGAAGCCAAGAAAATGCACCCGATTTGGTTTTCTGCTACTGTAGCTCAAGTGCTTTTAGGTTCAACATCTTATTCATTCAGAGATGGGATTTCTCAATTGTAAAGTGTTGTGAAAATGGTCATTTCAGCTTTTATTGCCTTTGTTTCCTCTGACATTAATCAGAGGTATATTCATCCACTGAACTGCGGCTCACCGGATATTTTGTCCTTTGACCAGAGAGATCTCAGTAGATCAAAACAATCCATCTGGCAACTAAATCTCTGGTTTTTGTCTATTCTGATATTCAGTTTGAACTTCAGCAGGTTGTATTCTCCACAGATAGAGACCTAAATGAATTGGGTTGCTGCCATGTGGTTGGCCAATTGAACAGGTGTATCTAATTAGTTGAGTGGGGAGGTCGTGTGGACATATGTCTTTGTTTAGCTCATAGCTGCTGTCTGAATGCAGCCAAAATAAAGACAGTCAGTTTTGGCTAGCTTGTTTAATTTACTCAAAATGAACAAAGCCAACAACTTTTGTCCAGATTCAGACACCAGCAAACATCTTTTCACCTTCTACTGTTCGTCCTTCTACACATCATTTAGACAGAAGGAAACGTTTTGTTTTCATGGAGTATTGGAGATTTGGAAGTCATCAGAAGATGTTATTAATTTATAGATGATATCGGAGCCGTTAAGTTTATAAATTGTTTTAATCAAAAAGATTTGTTTATTAATCCTGAAACTTGAAAAAAGTATTTCCAGCAGTTTTCTTCTGACACACAGCAGCAGAAATATTCATCCACGGCTGTCTCTTGTCAAAATGTGCAGATATTTACTTATTTGCTAATAAACAAACTCAACAGAGACGTAATCACATGGCAAACAACCTCAACGATCTTTAAGAAAACATGCTTTAGGCAACAATTTTTAATTTGTGATTATTTCTCCCATCATCTCTAGCACATTGTGTCTGACAAGCAACAGCTGGGTCTGGACCTAAATTTCGGGAACTTCTAAATTAACAGTTTGAGCTGCATTTTTCTCAGCTGACAGTGGAAATGTTACCACAGCTTTGTTTGACAGCTTCCATACAAATCAGGAGGAGAAAGTTGCTGTTTACTTTGAGAATCTGCATGTTTAGTTATCATCTAAGTGCATTCAGCTGACGGAGTCACATGCCGGCCAAGCCAACAGATTGTCCAGAAGACGTGTGAGAAACTGAGTTCTGCACAGATTGTGTCAGATGTAAAACAGTCCTGTACAGACTTGGCATCTTGCTTGTTGCATTTGAAAGTTATGTTGTGGTTGTAACAGTCGCATTGGAAACATGCCATTTCTGCTGTGCTAATATTTTAATCACAGCATCATAAATTAATCCAGATTTCCTGAAGACAAATCCTGGTTATCTTTTATAAAGTTTTAGACCCCTGGAATTTTTTTTTTTTTTACATTATGTCGCATCTCACCCAGAGACTTCAGCATGTTTAATTTCATATAGACCTTGAACTTGTCTTCAGTTCAACTGAGCGAATACTTTGGAAAACGACCTTTCCTTGCATTTACGCACATTGAGGTATGTTTCTACTACCTGAAATATTTGTCCATTCCTCTTTGTAAAATTGCTGAGGATTTTGGATTTAACTCTGGACTTTGACTGGACCTTTTTACCAGTTGGATATGAGCCATAGTGGAAGGTGAATCTCTGCAATAGATCCAAGCATTCTGCAGCCTCAAACAGGTATTGAGTGTTAACCTCCACTAAGGTTTGTTCACCAGGTTCGCTGACCCCGCTGAAGAAAAGCATCCCTGTAGCACGATGCTACCACCACCTTTCTAACCTCTTTCTGGGTTAGCAGTGCTAATTTTCTATCACACATGTGGTTTTGTTTTTGAAGATTGGAAAGTTGGACTTTGGTGTCATCAGACCAGAATGCCTTCATCCACATGTTTGCTGGGTTCTCTACATGTCTAATCTTGCTTCTTATGGCTTTTATTCAGCTGTGGCTTTCTTTTTGACATATATCATAAAGTCAATGATTAATAGTTGTTCTGTTAAAAGATTCTTTCACTTGATTTGTGGAGTTCTGCAGTTTTTCCAGTTACCATAGGCTTCTTGGCTGCTTCTCTGATCAATACTCTTCTTGCCTGACCGTTATTTTAAGTGGAGGTCCTTATCTTTCTTAGTTTGCTGCTGTTGTTGATTTGTTTTATAGCCTAACCCTGCTTTAAACCTCTCTGCAGCTTTATCCCTGCTGTGTTCCTTAGTCTTCATGATGTTGTTTGTTCTCTAGTCTTCTCCAGTAAATCTCCAAAGCCTTCAAAGAACAGCTGCATTGATGCTAAAATTAAGCCATTCACAGATAAACTCTAAATTAATTTAGTGACTTCTTAAGGAAACTTGTTTCATAGGATTTTATTTAAAAGCTAGAGGTGTGCGATGCTGCATATTTTGGTATCGATCTGATACCAAGAAGCCTTTAGGTGATTTTGTTTTTTTGTTTTAATCATTTGTCCAGACATATGACAGAATTTGGACAGAGTTTATATGTGTCCACAAATACTTTAGTAAGATATTAACATGATATCCATGCATTTTTCCTACATAGACGAAGCACAAAAAATATAATTTGAAAGCAAATCAAAACTAAATCTTTTTTGAGGTAGAGTTGAAAAAGTACAATACAAAATTTAAACATTTCAAGCTGTAGAACTAAAGCATCGATCCAATACTGATGTTTACATGGTATCGATATTATTGATATTTTGGATCAATTGCACATCTCTAATAAATGCAGTTGAATTATGTTGGGGCAATACAAATGCACATCACCTTTCAGATTTAATTTTTTTTTTTTTTTAAATTGAACAAACATGAATGTTCCACTTGATAATTCTGTTATCCAAGGCAACATTTGTCTTTGCATTTAGAAAGCTCACAGAATAACAACCCAAATTCATCTTTTTTACTCCAACCTCTGATACTTCATGTGTATCATAAACCTCGGCTACTGTTTGGCTCCTGGTTGGTTGCGGGAGGTTCTCCTGTCCTCTGTCTTATCAGGCAGACATCAGCAAAGTCCTGCTGAATGATATCAGTCATCAGCAGGCAATGGCTGCCCTTTCATCTCTACTTTAGCCCCTCTACTCCACACACTTATATATCCGCCCCCCCCCCCCCTTTTCCTCTACACACATAGACACTATATATATCCCTTCATGACCTTACACACACCCTGGTCAGTCTTTTTTTTTTATGTTGAACCTGTTTTCATCTACTAGATTTTGGTTTTTCCTTTTGTTCTGCTTTCTCAGGTAAAATGCTTCTGTTTTTATTTTGGCTTTTTTTTTCAGCACAACTGATTTGCTGCTGTTTGTCATCCCTCATCTTCACTTTCTGTTCACTATCCCAAACATTTGGATCATTTTTGTTCCATTTTTTTCTGAATAATTGCAACTTGATGGAAGGTTAAGTTCAGTTTTCCAAACTGTGTGGAAGAAAAAGTTAAATTCACAGTGTTGCATGACCGACACACTCATTTCTGCACTTCCAAAAAGGGTCCCATGTCACCACAAAGTCCTTTTGGGGGGTAACGAGCCACTGGGTCTCCAGTGTCACTTATACATGGGTCATAGGAGGAGGAGATGGGGGGTCTGCTCACTGAGTCCAGAGTATGGACACACACATGTATGGACACACAGAGGATCCATTGTGTGTGTCCAGGCTGAGGCAGAGCAGAGAGTGGATGTGGCTGACAGACTGATTGACAGACAGGTCGCCATGGCGAACTGTTATCTTGGAAGGAGTCAGTCCATCTCCGTCACACTCTTCATCATCCTCGTCTATCTGTCTGTCCATCTGCATGTCTTTTTCCACTCTCTCATCGGTTCTTCCTCTCCTCCTTCACCCCCAGATCAGCTCTTTTATTCACCTTCACGTCCCGTCATGCAGATGCAGAACTTTCAGAACATTTTGGACCTACATGGATGCCTGTTTGTCCCCCCATTGAGTCAGAACAGTTAGACCTAGCTTTTAGGTCAGGAAATGTTATTTCTTGTGAACGATTTAGCAATGACAAAAACAATTCAAAATGGTGGATGAGCATCAGTTTTAAAGTTTGCAAAATCCCTTTCTATAAAGCTGGATTCATACAGAAACTAAAGCTCAGGTTTATGTTGAACAAATGCTGTTGTGAGTAATTATATTTGTATGGCACTTGTTTTATACACACACATCTAGTGTGTGTGTAAAATTAAATAAAATGTGAAACAGAATTTCTGCAGTTTTCACCAACTAAAATTTAAGACATTTTAATTCCTTTTTAAGACCAGTATGAATTAAATTTAAGATTTAAGTAGTACATCTTACAATTTTTGCATAGAATGAATGTAGCATGATTTAGGTTGGCAACAGAAGTGAGTCAGTGACAAAGATGAACACTGTCCAGCAAACTGACGATAAATTTAGACTTACCAGTGATCAACTAGTTAGAGGTAGCCACAGCATGCAATGAAGATGCTCTCATGTGACTGAAAAATAAACTACATAGAATATACAAGATGAAAAAGTCCTTCCTCCACAAAACACAAGGCCTATGATTAACATATGTAAGGCCAACTGGCGTTTTTCCCAATGAATTTAAGACATTTCAAGGCCTTTCTTTTTTGTATAGACGAACTTCAAACTCTAAGGACGTGTGGATACCCTGTATAATAAGGAAGTTTAATCTAATGTCACTCTTTATCTGCTTTGGTGAAGCAATGATGCATCCAACAGGAGGTGAAAGATTAACAGATGCAGACACCCATTAAGACTTGATTCTCCAGTTGACTTCATCCCTAAACAGTACAAGGCCAAAATAAATTTCCTATTTGCAGGTGCAACATATTTGTTGCTGTTCCTGTGCATAGCTCATTTTTCATTAGGACATCCCTCCATTTCCTTTGCCCACTTAGTTCCTGCAGGGTGGTTTGACAGATGGGTGGCCAGGAGTCAACAAGTGAAAGGTGGGATTCATCCTGGCCAAGACACCAGTCCATCACAGGACACCATGGAGACAGACAAGACAACCCTGCAAACCCATACAATCACACACTCATATTTGTTCTCAAATACCCGCACCTGGGGACGATTTAGGGAAAAATAACTTGAACATTTCGGGATGGTAGGAAGAAGCTTTCTTTTTTGTGTGTGACGAGACGGAAATAAAACTGTGCCTAAGTGTAGCCTATCAGGACAACTTCTTCTACCTATTTGCGAACAAAATCACCTATTCTGTCCTCTTGACACTGTGCAACACAGCTTATTAGCATCAAAATATCAATAAAAAAGTCTGATTGAGGTTGTTTTAGTTTATTGTAACTTATTCCAATTTCTATTTATTTATTTGATAATTAAGGGATATGAAATAGTGGAACACTGGAACAGTTGGTAGCACCCTTACTTTGCAGTAAGAAAATTCTGGGTTCAAATCCCAGAATGGATCACGGCATTTGGATCTCATTTCTCCAGGTTCTCTGGCTTCCTCCCACAGTCCAGAAACACAGATGTTAGGATTATTGATTACTCTAACTTCTCTTCTACACCGCCTGTTATCCAATGACAGCTGGAGATGGGCAGCAGCTCCCTGCAACCTTGTAAAAAAAAAAAAAAACTGATAAAGACTATTGATGGACAGGATATGAAATAAAATCATGTTAAAAATGCTTGTATATAATTTATTTTACAAACTAAAAGAAAAATAAGACTTTCAAGGTTTGGCTGTGAGTGGAAATCCAATTCTGTTTCTGTTGATGACAGAAAAAAAGGTTGAAAAACCTCAAACAAAACAAAAAAGACATTCAAGGAGATGAGAAAACGGAAAGTAAAAGAAATACATTTGTGCCATTTGCAGTTTAGTCTCCCAAAGCTTTTGTAAAAAGAAAATGAAGATATTTGGTACACTTGGTTAATTGCCTTCCTGATGAAAAGCATTGACAGCTGAGCAAACAAGCTGCTCTGACAAGAACTACAATTAGAAACAAAATAGCTTCTAAGACTTTACCTCGCAGCAGTCTAGCATATTTTTTCCACTTGAATCCTCCAAGTGGAAGGACAGATCAAACAAATCTATGGTTGATTTATTTTGTTTGCAGTTTGTTGGACTCGTTATTATAATTTCAATGATCGTTTTGTTCTTTTTATAATGTGAAAAATGGTTTTATGCGTGCTATTTTGCTGTCAAGAAATAATGTTGAACGTTGAAATGAAATGATCTTTCCAGGTTAAATAAAGTATTTAAAAAATAAAGTAAATAATTTGAGAATAACAAGAATCAGTATTTTTCAATGTTTAAAACATTTCTCAACTTTAAAACAAATATTTTGTCATTCGTTAACTAATACCTCTGTTGTACAGTGTAATTAATATATACATTTCGCCAACATATTTTGCATGTTTGACATAAATATCAAAGTAAACAATGTTACCGTATACTGTTCTACATTTGCAAAACAATTCATTCTGGATTTGTTTGAGCAGGTTTTTTAAATCACTCTGTGCCCCATCTCTTCACTTGGCAGCATTCATGAAACTGACTAAAACAAATATCTGTACGACCCAAATCAGAGTCGGAATATGAGACTCTGTATATTTGTGCTGTAGATGCTGATTAGAGGTTGTTTTGTGAGAAAAAGAAAAGAAGTCTCAAATGAAACCTCAGTCTAAATACTGGATTATTTAATAGACGGATGTTGACGGGAAACACAATATAATGAAATGTGAAAAGCAGGGAGCTTTGATCAGTCGAGTTGTTTTTCACTTGGAAGTGACGCCGAATCAAACAAACTTTTTCCCAGCTCATCTTGTTGTGAGCATTTTCGATGTATAGCAGAACTAGTCTGCATTATTTCATCCTTGGAGATAACAAGAGCCGACGCTGAAGGGGTCAAAGCCCCTGCTGGCCGTTAATTGATCAAACAAACATTCCAGTAGAGCTCTGTGAGGAAGTTTTTACACCCGGTAGCAGGGATCGATCTGTGAGGAAGGTCAAAGGTTGTTCAACCTACAGAGTAGATGATCAATACAGGAGGGAGGTTTACAGCTGATAGACAGCTGATAAGACAACAGCAGCTCTGTTATCAGTTGCCTTCTTTTACTATAATGTTAATGCTAATAAATGTGCATAAATGCCATGTTTAGCTTTTGCTACAAAATAGAAACACATTCTAACCTGTTGTCTTCTGCTCACAATAATTGCGTGTTATTTGCCATAATGAAAAATCTGCTGGAGCAACTGTTGGAATTCAGTTCTTTACGTGACCTTATGGCTTTAGTGTGGCATGAGAAACAAGGTTGACTCCCTGTGGATCAATAAAATTATTTTAAAAGTCAATCAACAGATATTCATCAGCAGCAGCATAACTTAATTCATCGCGTTCCTAGAAGTACTACTACTATGCCTTTTTGTTCTTGGTTTTTGTTTGTATGTACTCAAACAAATACAAGATGCCCAAAAAATGTTAATAACAGAAATATTTGTCAAAGCATATGATGTACTTTGCTACTTTCAAATACTGAGAACATCCATTGGCAGAAATAAGGTGTTTGTGATGTGCTAGCCTTTTTATATTTAGTTTTGTCGTCATAAAAGTTAAATATTGTAATACAAATTATAAAATTCTGCAGAAATTCCAGATTCCAAAATGGAATATTATTTTTTTTAAAAGTTTTTGCGCAATACACCAATGGCTTGCGGAAGACACACAGTATTGCACTTTTCAAATTGTGTGGAAGAAAAACATGTGATTTCATTTTAATTGGAGCCACCTGTTTAGAGCTGACCTTGATTAGCAGTAACTGGAGCATTGATCAACATGTTTGATATGTATTTGCCTGATGATTTTGATGATAGCATGTGACAAAATGTAATGTTTATTGCGTTTTTCATAATTGATGACTGTATGATGTTTTAATGATGTAAAACACTTTGAAATGCCTTGTCGCTGAAATGTGCTAAACAAATAAATCTGACTTGACATGTAGACAATGTCACAGTTAATGAGATTTTTCTGACATATTCCAGTGAAAAATTGAGTGAGAATTACGTGTCTGAACAATTTTTTTTTAACTTTTGCAGAAGAGCACATGCAGTGTGATTTGAAGTGAAATTTCCCTTCTTCATACTTTCCTGTTGATTGTGAAGTGATAATGGTGTGGAGATCTAAAGTTAGAACTTCTTAAACTGTTTCATTGTTGATTTATGCTGAACAGCCGACGACGTGTATTTTTTTACCCTTATGTTACTACTATAAAAAGTTAATAGAAGATCTCTCTTCTCTCTGCCAGTGGAAATAATAACATGTAAATACAATTTAGCTGAATGAGCTATTGATGTGGTCTTGGAGTAAGTTTAGAAGTGAATCTTAGATTTGGCTTTGTAACTATTTCAGGACTGATATCAGAGAGTTTGTTTTGCATCTGTTCTTTCTTCTTACAGGTGCTTTCATAAAACTGACAGGTGTTTTTTCATGCATTATGACCTTTTTTTTTAATCCAACCCATATTACTTATATTAATTTCAAGATAAATGAATTATCTTATTTGTTGAGAAACAAAGTAAGAGACACAGCTACATTTGTCTCCTTGGTGTGCTGCTTTTGCCTTTTATGTTTTGGAAGCAAGGTGAAAGGTCACATTTAGAAAAGGCCGTTAAGGTTTGAGAGGTTGGGAGGTGTTACGGTCCATGGACATAAATGGGGTTTTAATTTAAGGGCTGATGGTGATGAGGTGACACCGCCTTATCTCTCCATCCCTTTACCAGACCTGAAAACATAAAAAGGAAAAGCATGCTTGCGGGATGAAAGCTTTAGATCTTTCTTTCTTCTGCACAGCAGCTTTCTTTGAAGTACATTTAAGTAGGAAAGGTGTGTCTTGAATGAAACAGTAGTCTGTATAAAAATTACTTGTTTTGATGAATTAATAATAGAGCATATTTCATTTAATTTTAGACCAGTTTAGGTAGAAAACTATAACCAGGAACTGATATCAAAGGAAACCAGGATAAAGTGGATGGACAGTTTTATGGATGTGGGTAAAACAGGAAAGGGGAAAATAAAGATGAAAATTAAGAAACACAATGAGGTGAAGCAATGAACACTGCCGCCTCCAAGTGGCAGAGCTACCCCAATTTTAACATTCAAGAAATTATGTTGATAAAATACTGTTCAGTAACTCAGATGTAGAGCATTTTATGTTTCAGAGTTTTCATAAGAACTTTTGTCCCAAATGGCATTATGAAACATTTTGTTTTTCAATGGTAAACAACATTAAAACAGATTACAGGATTAGCTACATCATGTAAACCACAGATAGAATAACTTAATAATATCTTGACGATTAAAGTTTTTGTGTAAATTTGACCCATTCCATCAAAAGGTTAGACTCGATGTTTTGCGGAAATGCAGTGTCTTAAAAAAAAAACCCCAGATACCCAGCATAATAATTTTATAATATCCACCCTGAGTTTAATATTTTCATCATTCCCATTTAGAGACTTTTCCTCAAACCAGTCTGAATATGTGGTGTTGGAGCTGAGCAGCTAACAGCAAAAGACTTTTGCTCAGCTAGGTTATAGACGTTGACCTTTTACATTCAATAAACACATTAGTAAATTATTCAATTTCACTGATTAAGTTTAAACAATCTGATTACTTCTGCAGTTTCTTGTTCTTGGTTAAATCCGGCGTCTTAGCAGCTCAAATTGTTTGTGATTGACTGTTTTAACCAATTAACTGAAGTTCATCCGTGAGTTTGGGTTACAGTTTGTCAAGTAGATTACTGTGAAGAAAAGTAAAAGTTGTAAATTCAGGCAGTCGAACAAAACCACGTCTGCATTTGTAGAACCACAGACCACTGGCATCACTTTCCCTTTGACACAAACCCACTTATAAGCATACCAGTGCCTTATCCCTCTTAATGTTTGTGTCTATTGTGGGGTTGGGGTCTCAGTCTCTGCCACAGACAGTCAAGCAGCCTTGGTGCCGTGGTGGTATTTCAAGTGTTTATAAGGCGAGGTGACCCGGTGTGACCACTGACCCCGGCACAACGAGGGTAGCAGCGGAGTGGGTCACATGTACCACCAATACTCTGCTAATGGATAATAGTGCAGAGACGAAGAAGGATATGACCTTCCAGATGCTGATTTTCAGAATTTAAACCCACATTCACAAGTTTTTACTATTTAAAAATTGTTTTAAATGCAACACAAACATTTATTATCCCTAAAGCTACTGTGCATTGCAAGACTAATCATGTTCGTTCCACTTTGTCACATCCACAAACTGAAATGATTTTTTTTTTTCTGATTTTACCCAAAATAAGTAAGTAGTGCATAACTGTGCACTAGAGAGAAAAGTAATCTGAACTGAAATTTTAACATAAAACATGAAAACTGGTGTTGCTTCTTATTTAGCACTGCCACTAGTCTGGAGGAGCTTTCAACTGATTCTGTCTTCATGAAAGGAATTAAAACATTTCAATTAGAGCTAAACACAAGGTTGGTGTTTGGTCGACCTCAAGTTTAGGTACATTTATTTAGAATATCAAAATGTAGGGTTGGTCGTGCTGCTTTATTGTCCTTATATTTGAGCATCACCACCGTTTTGTGTGAAGGTTGTATGTTCCTGTAAATGATTAGGTTTTTTCCAGGTTTCTTCCCACAGTTATGAAAACATTCATATTAACTGATTAGCTAATTGGCTACCCTGTTTTCCTTAGGTTTTAGTGTGTCATTGTTTGCCAGGTTATGGACAAACATGTACCTAACTTTTAGCCATAGACCACCTCTAATAGATAAGCCCCAGCCACTCAATGGTATACTATATAATAAAGGATATTTAGAAAACAGATAAGTCAGTAAAAAAAATACTGTAGATATATAGGAACAGATCTCAGGACTGGGCCTGTCACCATAACAAATGTTGCTGGACAATAAATTGTCCTAGAAAACCTTGAGGTAAACGATAATATTGTTGTTTTGAGAGCATTTTCAAGTAATATAATGGTAAAGGCATAATAATACAAGAACATATTCTCAGAGACCAATAAACTTAAAATTTTAATGAACATTTAATACAGGAACTAGAAGACATTTTAAATATCCAAAATAAATAAGTAAAATAACAGAAACAACAAATAAAATTAATGAATTATAAAGTCTCTGTCCTTCAAAAACTGGGCTAGTTGAGACCAGAGCACCAGACTGAAGACCTTTGTCATCCAAGTTTGGGTAGAAAGAGAGAGAGAAAAGAGAAAAACAATAAATCGTGCAAATGGGAATTATTGAGCTTGTTTTAATTTATCATGCGATTAATTGATTTATTGCAACAGGCAAACTCGGGACCAAGACTCAGAAGCTTCCTGTCGCTTTACTTATAGCAGCAAGTTCACCACATGTCTACAGTGAGCTTTAACAGTCTATGGGAAAGTTTCACAAACTCAACTACAGCTGTCTTCCATGATAGATGATTACGGTTTAAATATATATAGAAATCTTTTGCCTTGCAGTTCCTTGAATACCCACTGTGTAGCTTTCCTAATTTATCCACAGCTTCCCTTTAAAATTACAGGCTGAGCCCGGGGCTATGCTTATAAAACAGCAGTGGTCTGAGGAACCACCTCATCAGCAATTGATAATATGGTGTTCTAGTTGTTTTGCACTTTGACTTGTCACATTTCCACCATTTAGTGGGTCTATATCCACGGCCAATCTTTCTTTCCAGTAGTGCATTTATTCCAAAATGCTGCAGTGTACAGAAATTTAGAAGACAAAAAAAAATCTCTTGGCTTGAAGAACATTACAGCATGTCTAAGATTTGCAACATGTAAATATCATGTTGTATTGGTAACACTTTGCCCTAAGGTGCATTAATATTTAACAGATTTTGTCAGTTACATGGAAAAAGGTGTCTATTAAAATTGTTTGAATGCAGCAAAAGATAGAAAGTGACATAAGTCTTGTTCTTTTGTTAGAAAATTTTTAAATTAGCAGTAATTGACACTAAATTAGAATCCTGTTTGACAGTCTTCTAGGTTTTGCATGGTTACCTTCTCTTATTGAAAGACTGCATCAACAACTATTCACAATTTTTTACATTTAGGTAATTATCATGATGTTTTCCTTGTATTCTTCATTTCACTATGCTTTGGTTGTGTTCTCAAAGTGATGGCTGTTTCTGGACATTAAATGAGACCCTGACGAGTACTTTCACCTTTGGCATCAATTATAATGAAACTGATTACCCAGATAAATGAATACATTAATACTTTATCATTCTCCTAAAAAGAGGACATTAGATATAACTGGATGTAAAACTCAGCTATCCTTGTGGGATTTTCTGCTGGTTTGCATCCTGTAGTTAAAGCCAGAAGAATGTCATTTGTACATTGCTATTTATATTTACTAAATGTTCTGAAAACTTTTATTGGTAATATTTTATGCTACTATGCCATGATTAATATTAGCATCCTGTAAATTAAAAGTATCTTTGCCAGTTTAAATTCTTCAATCCCTTTGCTGCAGGGTAAGAACTGACATTAATCATGTCATTTAATTTTTCTACTTCTTCTACTTTTCTACTTCTTCATGAATATTGTAACTCATTAACATATAACTAACTTGTATTTTGACATAATTTATCCCTGTTATCTGTAACAAAATGAGATTTTGAGTTTGATGACCAGGTGTTAAAAATTTTAAGATTTGCAGAGTAATCTTCAATTTACCAAAATCTCATCCTGAATTTGTCGTTTTCCTCAAGTTGTCATCTTCCCTCTGACCTGTTACACTTCATCATTTGCTTCTTTCCATCTCAGTTACTCTGCTCCCTCCTCTTGTGTCATGACATCATCTGACCTTGGTGTGGTTGGGGTTTATTCGGAGAGCTGCAGCTATATAAAACTGGCCGGGTTTATTTTCGCACTCGTTTGATCTGTCTTTGTTGGAGCCTCCTGCCGCAGGGCCGCAGGACCTGCCAGCCTCCACTTTATAAACCCTCATAGTTTGTAAAGTAAAACATACTCAGAGTGGGCAAGAAAACGGCAGTAAAGACTGGGTGTGAAACTTGAGAGAATTAAGCGACGCCGGTTCTGACCGGTCCCACGGTGCGTGTAGCAGCGCTGCGTAGTGTTTCTGGAGGCGACAGGGGCTTGTTGTGCTGGTGTGAAAATTCACAGCTGAAGCGTCAAGGCTGAGCCATATTTTATTTCTCAGACTGTAAAATTCAAACAGAGTTGCGAATTTGCAAATAACATAGAGTAGGTACAGTAATTCTGTTTAATTTGATGTTCTTCATTCATACCTTCACATTTGGTGGTGCTGATCTGTCTGCTCAGAAACAGCTAAATGTCACACTGCAAAAACAAAATTCCTGTTTCTAGTGAAAATATCCCAGTATACTTTAAATAAGTCAAAAATAACCTACATTTTTAGAAGCTTGATTTAAGTCAATAATCCCTTGATTAAAATATACTAGTTCCACTGGCAGATTATTTCACTTAAAATATGGGAAAATATCTTGTTATAGGTTAAATAGTTTGCCAGTGGAACTAGTACTTTTTAATCGGTAGTAAGGAATTATTGACTTAAAATAATCATCTAACCGTGTTTTCAGTTTCTCCATCCCTGACTTTAAGATTAACTTTATTTTGGTAAATTTACAGCATTATAAACAGGCTATTTTACGAACCAGTAATTGACCAAAAAAAGGAATAGGCTGAAGCCAATGTTTATTCTTGCTTAGTCTATTCATAGTGTCACAGCACGACTCTTTGGCTGTGACAAAACACAACAAAACAACCCCAACACACATAAATTTAAGTAAAAAAACATCAATATAATTCATTAACTAGTTCAAGAGAGGAGAGGAAAAAAAGTGTCAGTTTTGGGTGTTCCAGCAGGAACCAGGGTGACAACCTCCTTCCATCTCTGGTTGGGAATGAGAAACACACATTGAGTGGCAGTCTGAGTGAAGATTCTCATGTTTCTGTGCTATAACACAGCGTCCTATAACACATGTGATAGAACATTTGTTCCTATGTTTCTGTTTTATAGGACACTATAACACACAAACGTAAGATTCTGGGATCACTGGCCAAGCGCTCCCAGTCAGGCTGATTGCAACAGCTAATCAGACCCTTAAAACAGAAAAATAAAACACAGACAGGCCCTACCAAAACAAAGAGGTTGTCACAATGACAGTCTACAATAATGAAAGACATCAACTGCAACACATGCACACATATTTAAATGCTATACTTGATTAATGTGACCCTTGATCTTTGTAATACTGAGAATAGTGGCAGATTATTTGCATGTAGCGTCAAGCCCCGCTGTAACCAAAGGCAGTGAAGAGGCCTTATGTCAAAATTTTACTTATATTTCTCCTGTTAAATATGCCCTAAATAAACTCAAATGAGCCTTTTTTTATAAGCATGCAATTCATCATCTACTGTATTTTGAGTTATTGGCTGTTTTTACTTTTAAATAAATTTAAACAGAGAAACATTTCAGTTCTTACACCCCTTATACTCCCACAGCTGTGAAAGTTTATTTTAAAATTTGGGATAAAGATAATAATATATTAATAATGTATAGAGAATTTTTATCTTAATCTGGACAGTAAGAGAAGATGTGACAAAAAGGATTTGCACCACATCAGGCTATAAATTTAGAAAAAGTGTCATCAGGTCACAAATATTGAATTTTAACGGGCTTTTTCCTAAATATGAAGAAAAAAATATAAATAATTGAAGGCTTATGTAGTACTCGTGCTTGAAATCAAAACCCCAAGGTTGGTCATGTCAGAGTAATAAAAACTGAATATTAAATAATTACATTTGGGATGATTACTTTGAACAATGCACCTCATGAGGCCTGAATGTTTGCTTTTCCAGAAAATGTTAAAGCATCTTTATTAGATGGTATCTTTACAAGTAAAAAAAACCACTAAAACTGGGGCTTTGATAGTCAATAGTGATAAAACATGATGGAAATAATGGAAGAGATAAAATGAGAATGTGATATAATAGTTAGACTAAAGTCAGAGTTTTGACAGTTGGAAAAATAACAGAGCAGTGCTCTCTTCCTGTCTCTCCCCTGCAGGACGGGAAAGCAGACTGTAAACAGGAGAAATGTCCGCCGGTCTCTGATGACTGTGCGCTGGTGGTGAAACAGACGGGCGCCTGCTGTGAACGGTGCAAAGGTAAGACAGATTAACAGATCCAGAGAAAGACGAGCATGTATTACTACGTCTTCTGACCCTGATATGACGGTGAATAAACAGCGATGATGATAATAATGAACTTGGGAGCTTTTATTGTCCTGCTGTGGTATCTGCAGCTGCAAGGCTTTAATGGGGAGAACTGCTATAACGCAGAAACATAAAGCTCATACAGATTTAGCAAACCTTCAGAGACCACTTTACTGCAGCGCATGCAAACAGCCAGGCCTCAATGCAACCTGTGGGAGTAAATCTGGATGTTTTTTCACCTCATGTGAAGCCACATACACACAGCCATAGCATGTGGAGACAGTTTGGCTGCTGACCGGGTTCACTGTCAGGTTTACAAGCAACAGAAATATAGTTTCTTTTATGAGTCTGAAATCATCCAAGAGGATTCATTTGTTTATTCATCCACCTGGGCAGCATCATTCTGATCTTTGTCTTAATGATCAGAATTGTTCAAGCATCTCTGAGGACGATCAGCTGTGCATTTAAATCTTCTTCTGAATGTTCTTATAATTTACAGTGTAATAGCTTAACACAAAGTTAATAAATAGTTGAATCTGTAAATGTTAGTATTGGATGCTGAATATACATAGCATGTGTGTGGAAATGTATACCTCATTTAAATTTCTCTTAAGAGCCCCTTAAAATACAACAACTTCAAGGGTAGCAAGGTGATATACGGGCAAAATCTAGAGAAACCCAACTTTTGTTTATCACTGAAATAAATCAGAATCAATTGGATGGAAATTCAATTCAGGCAAAGCAAAATTTAATACAGTTGCCTACAGTAAATTAAGACAGCCATGTTTGTGACGCTTAAAAACAATGTCAACAAAATAACCAAATATTTCTTCTGATTTTTTCAGAAAAAATATGTTTTTAGGGAACTAACTTGCAACCAAACTTAAACTTTAAATAACAAACAAACTTCTAAAATGACCTTATTGCTTGAAAATGTGTTTGATGAAGAAGCCATGTGGCTCCATGGAAATATAAAAACACTCACACTTACCTCTCGCTCTCTGCGGGGCCGCAACCTTTTTGTTTGCAGCTTTCTGTTTTACGACTCAGCACTTCATTAATAGAAGTGGAGAAAATCGCTGCATCGTCACTGCGGCCAGCTTCCCTTCTTATTGGGATTGACTGGTGAACTTTGTTTTGTCTTTGCTACTGGAAACACACCAGTGGTCATGTTGCTGTGTTTTCACTTCTTAATAAAATCATTCTCTCAATTGATGAGAAGCCCAGTCAGGCTGCGTCACTTTATTGCAAAGACTGTGGTCTAAAATTGCTTTTGAAAACAAGTTTATACATGCCACAATGGAGAAATAATGAATAAAGCAATTACTAGAACTGCATTAGTTAAACAGATTCTCTGAATGAGGGTACAGAACGTTATTGTTAGCTGTTTAAGTACATTTAATGTTTAAGCCATCAACAAGATATTGCTTTTGGAAGCCAAAAAGTCTTACAGATGTTTGTTTATTTATTTATTTTTACTTGATTAAAGAGAATAAGATTTATTGGAAATGTCATAGTAAATTTTCACAAATAAATTAGAAATAGTTTGAGTCAAAATAGTTACTTTTAACTACAGTAACTTGATTAAAAGTTGTTCTCTTGATTCTGAGAAAATGCATGCAAAATTGAGAAAGGGATCACAATATACTGATTGATGCTCTGACGGTTGTCACTCACTTTTTTACACTACAAGTCGAAGTATTTGTGTAGCACTACCTGTTGCAACATAAAGTACTCTAGGTTATCACTTACACTCTCAAAGAAGTGCAGAAAAGACACATTTTCTCTCAAATTGAGTACACAGTACTTTAGTAGAAAGCTTTTTTTGCTATCTTGCTATTTTTCCATCTTCAGACTGCTGGTTTTAACATGCGAGATTCAGATTTTGTTACCTGAACTCAACCTTGATATAGTATATAATCTGCTTGAAAATACCCCAAATCTTTCTAAGAGATGCTGTTTTACACTGATAAAATATAAAAAGCAGCTAGGAAGAGATGGTGACTGTGCCTTGCAAATGTAGTCACACCCCTTGAACCGTTAAGTGTACATTGTCAGCATTTAATCTGACAGACCAACACAAAGGAATTGAGTCCAGACACCTAAATCCAGTTGAGAATCTGTAGCAAGTCTCTTTCCATCCAATCTGACTGAGCTGAAGTTGTTCTGCAAAGAATAGGAAAACATTTCAGTCTCTGCAAAGCTGGTAGAGACATTAGACTGACCTTTCATTTAAAATTACAAGAAAATACATAGAAGTTTGAGGTTGTATAAGCACAAAATGTGACCAAAGTTCATAATGCATGAATGTTTTTTCAAGGCACTGTGTTGTTCTTTAACAATGGGATTTTGTTACCTGAACTCAACCTTTTTTCTAAATTACTGCAAGTCTTCCTGCAGCAGTGATATTCTGCTGCAGGAATATCACTGCATCGGATTTATTTTACAAAGCAGAAAGTAGATCAATGGCTGTGATTAGGTTTCAGTGTATGAAAAGTTAAACATTGATCTGAGACCGCTTACTGTAAAAGGGATGAAATGAATAGGCTTCTCATTCAGCGCTGAAAGGCAAGTGGGTGACAGTGAAGTGGTTGTAATGTAAAGAGTAGCTGTTGCATCTAAATACTTTGCTCTGAGGCTGGCTTTGTGGAGGACTGGCAGAGGACTAGAGTTTCATATGTACATTTTTCTGTTTCCAGATTTAAAGTTGATATAGTGCCTGGATAAAGCAGGTTGTTTGGTAAACTAACTCCAAGTTAAATTACTCCACAACCACATCCCTGATCCATCTGGTGTATTCCTTGGTCTTAAGGATGCTGTTTATTATTATTATTATTATTATTATTATTATTATTATTATTATTATTATTTACCAGTGTTCTCCAATAAACAAATACACACATAGACTGTATTACTAATATGTGGTCTTTTGGATAATTATGTTTTAAATTTGTGAGGTTAGATGGGACTGAATACAATAATGCTAAAGGTTTCAGATTTGTATTTATATAAAAAAAAAGAAGTAGAAAAGAAAGAAGCTAAAATCTTAATAAAATGCACCTACAATAAATGTGTGGCTGCAACATAACAAAATGTGGGAAAATAGAAACAGTATGAATACTTGCCTGTATACTCTCATCACAAAATATTTTTATCAGGTCCCCCAAAAGTAAGGATTTATTACCAAGAGATGTGAGTTTATTGCAGGAAAAAGTTGAAGTGGCCCTGTAACTAATATTTCAGAATTGTTAAAATCCAGATTTCACAGAGTTGGGATTGGCAACCACTTTTTATGAGACATAAAAAGTGGTTTTAAACAGATAAACTTTTTTTTTTTTAGAACATATTGTATGCAGCTTTGGTATTGTTTTACTTTGAGAAATCTTTTTATTAACTTTAACATGAGAAAAAGTATTAGATTTTTTTGTGAAGGGATTTTAAATAGTTAAATTAGAAAAGAAAGTTGGGTGAGAAAAAGATGTAGTTTGAAGAAATTATAAAAATCAAACATCAACTCGTGCTTTTGCAACACATCTTCTAGTGAGACAACATGCACTGATGCTGGTTTTCACTTTAAAGCCAGTAAGCCTACAGTTGCATATCATATGTAGTTCCTGACATAAAAGAAGTAAAAATAAAAATATCTTGAGAAATAATAGGTTATCTGATCACACTACTTACAGTTTAGAAGCATCTTCCAGTTTCATTGCTGCTTTGATGTTAATCATGAAGTTCATAAATCACAATTTTCTTCTTGGTTTGTAAATGATCTATGGAAGAAAGATTTTTCAGCATTTTCAGAAAACTAGGCATAATATTTGAGATTTACATCTGGGAGGATGAAGCGGTTGTTTTTGTCTAGAGATCAGTTCATACACTAAATCACACTTTAATTCTCAGCTACAGCATTGACTTTATGTGTGTTGTTCTAGGGATATTGTTCCATTGCTGCTTTCTTTCCCAGACCAGTTTAACCATTCAGGTGTTCATGGTTCAACCTGAAACAAACAATACCACTGTTTGGTATAATAGAAGACATTTCCAGAACAGAAAGGAAGTGTTTTCCGACCAAAACCTCGAAAAGATATCTGCATAGTTACAATTGCATCTTCTGAAAATGCCTTACATGCCACAGCTGGTTAATTTCTCATTTCTAAAGAAATGAGAAAGAATAAATCTAACCATTAACTTTCTGTGTCTGCTTAAGGCTGCTTGTTAGATGGACGGTCTTATAACAGCTCCGTATCCTGGATGACCTCTACCAAACCCTGCAAAACAAGACGCTGTCAGGTAAGTCTCTGAGATGTATGTGACTGGTAGCAGATAGAAGTGGGAGTTATGAAGTGGGAAGACTGGAAAAAGTCCAGAGGACAGATAAACTCATGCCTGGATAAAAATAACACAATTGTCATGCAATAATCAATGATGAGGATTAAAATAAGAGAGAAGATAAAAATTGTGTCATAGCAGATAAAGGTTGGAAAGTAAAAAAGGCGTATTGATATATTTCAGATGTGAAGCTGAAGGAATTATTTTGCTTCTTGTTCAGGAAGGAGTGATCACAGAGGCGGAGGTTCAGTGTGTCATTCACTGCAAGAACCCAAAAATCCACCCAAAAAAGTGCTGTCCGACCTGCCAGAGTGAGTGTTGGTTTTGATGTAAAAACCGATAAAACTTTTCATGTTTAGTTATTCTACTTGTATTCATTTAGAGGGAACTACAGAAGTTCATTTAAAAACATATCAACAGCAACGTTTTAAATCATTTTGATTGCTTTGTACTCAAAATAATTTCGCATTTGTTTTTTTTATTTTATTACCTAATTTACACATTTTTAGACTTTTAACTATCTATTTATTGTAGTATTTTCTGATTGCTATTCAGACATTGATATTATTTTCACTGTAAAACAATAGAGTCAAAATTTGTTTATGTTTTCAAATGGTGTTTCTGTTTTTCATCTGTTTTGTATTTTAAAACAAATATCTTTAATGAGCTTAACAAAATATGTTTTAATAAATTGAATTTAAATGATGTCTAAATAAAATACGCTTAACATCGTTTGCTACAGGTTGCATCTTTGAAGGTCTCCTTTATAAAGAGAAGGAAGAGTTCAGTCCTGAAGGCAAACCTTGCATCAAGTGCATGTGCACTGTGAGTACACATTCAGCATAAATTCACCTTTCCAACAGGATCTCTGTCCTGCAAATGAGTTAGCTTTGGAGTCTCTCAGGAGTCACAAATTTCTGGTTGGAACAACATCCGCCTCTCTGCTTTGCCCGTTTTAATTCCTCCCATGTTCCTGCTTCTCACCAGCATCTCCCCTTAGACAAACAAACCCTTCAAGTAGGTCCATAAACACATGAAAGTATTAATGTGTTGACACCCAATAAGGACGCCCTCCAGGATTTTTAAACAAATGCTCAAGCAAACTTATCATACTTTCCCTTGTTTATTTACAAAGTTAACAGAGCTCCTCATGATGCTGAATGATTTTACTGTATCTGTCTGACATTTAAAATGCTGTGTATCTATGAAAACTTATTATGGAAGAATATTGTATTTCCTATATTTATCTTTTGTTTTAAGCAGAGGTTGAGCAATAAAATAGGCCAGAGGTGCACAGGGTGTGGCTGGGGAGCCGTTTTTTGGCTCTTCAGATGATTTCGTATGGCCTCAAACCCTAGTTAAAAAAAATGCTCGTTTAATCTGTTACCTCTGTCATTACTTTAAAAAAGGCACAAGAGAAAAACCTTTTTTAATTCTTCTGGAACAATATGATTCAGGGATCAAATTCCTTCAATAATTGTGCTTTGTTATGTATTTCATTAAAATATTGGAAAATTTAGGTAAAGAAAAAATGATCAATAAATTTACGTTTGGACTTAAGTCTGATGTTTGTGATGCTTGATTACTTTCAGCTTGACATTTTTGGCCCACACGGCTAAACATTTGGGTTATGTGCAAATCACATTTACACTGCCATCTATGACAGAGTGTAAGAACGTGGATGCTAATGTGATATACAAACATGAAACCACACTAATGCATGTTGGTAATTGTGATTTATCTTTTTTTTTTTTATTTTAGGGAGGACGGACTCTATGCATGAAGGAAGTGTGTCCTGTGCTGTCATGCCCCGCTCACCTGAGCCACACCCTTCCTGGGCAGTGCTGTCCCAGGTGTATAGGTATGTCTGAGCCTCAGCTCCTTTGTAATGCTCTTACTGTTTATGTGATTTTTTTCATACATGATTCTCTTTCACTCCAGGTCAGCGGAAAGTGTTTGATCTCTCTTTAGGAAGTTGTCTTTTCCACAGCGATGTCTATGAGAATGGTACTTCCTTCATGCTCAACAACTGTACCACCTGCACATGCAAGGTACTTTCCCAGAGATTCATTTTTATTACAACAGATTTAACTGTTTCACTTATTTTACTACTATTACTATTCTTTTCTCAACAATATCAAGCTCTATTCTTCATTTAGAGCTTAAAACTGATTGTACAATTTTTTTTTTCCTCTTTCTGACTTAAACTCAGACCAAAACATTTCTTCAATTTCATGAAATATACATATATTTTCTAAGTATAAGATTTTGTTGTAAGATTTTGATCAAACAATTGTGGTGTCCTTAACAAATTTCTCAAAGTAATTTGAAGAAATTTTAGAATAATAACAAATTTCTTTTAATTAATATTGTATTACTTGCTTCAAAGTCTCAATTTTAGAAAGCCCAGATAATAATGTTTTGGCTTTCTAAGCCTCTGATTGGCATTATGAAAACCACAAGGAAACGAATGACCGGACACGTTTTATCAGATTTACTGTCAGAAAGTGCAGAAAAATTCTTCTGTATCTTTTTATACAGTATGTGTCAATATCTAGGATCAAGAGTGATTAACTCTGTGCTTCTTGTCCTTAAGGATTCAACAGTGGTGTGCAAAAAGCGGTGCTCACATCCAGGCAGCTGCCAGGGCAGTCAGTGCTGTGATGAGTGTTTGTCTTATGTGAAGGTGGAGGAGGTGAAGTACTGCAGAGTGCGCAACAAAATCTACAGGGTGAGGACAAGAATGAATGGATTATTGATTGACAGATTAGTCACTTTTTGATAAAGAGTAATAGATGGATGGAGGCAGGATGGATGGGATGAATAGATTGATAAATAAATTGCAGGATGATGAATGAGGTGATGGACTGGAGAGCTCCCCTTGTGGTGGGTGATCATTATAGCATCTAAGCTAAACTAGAACTCCATCCAAGATGCAGAAAAAAACATTATTTTTTATGCAAACAAACATTGTTTTAGTTGCATCAGATTTTTATGTATAGGTTTTTTCCATCTGCTCAAATTGGAGTAGATTAAATCAATGGTTACAGACCATTGCTTTAATGTTGGTGCTTCAAACATTACTAAATTAGCAAGCAGCAAAAGAAATGCAGATGTCGGGTTTATGACATGCTGTCTGAATGTAATGTGCCGATTTATTCTATGTGTGCTCTAATTCTGTGACCCTGTTGTGTCTGTAGGAAGGAGACATGTGGTCGTCAGTGAACTGCACTCTTTGTGCCTGCGTTAAAGGCAACGTCGAGTGTCGGCCCAAACAGTGTGTGCCGATCACCAGCTGCCCCTCGGTGAGTGACAGACATTCACTTCTACTTGTAGAAGTAAATCTGGATTTTCCATTTATTAGATTTGCAACTCGTATGTTATTTAGTCTTTTCCCAAACAACTTGTATATCTTACAGGTGCATGGTATGGTTCAAGACTTTCTATCGTTTCCAAAGTCATAAATGCCCCAAAATGTTGACACAAACTATCAGCCTCATCTAAAAAGTACCAAAAATTATTTCCCTTATCTTTTAATAAAAATAAGATATTCTTACATTGTTATTTCACTTTATGTGTAGGAATTGCCACCATTTAGTGGTGAATAGATTAAAACAATATTTACTTGAATAAGAGCTTAATATTTTAGACTTCCTGAGCTTGCGCAATTTCTTTCTGGTCAATACTTAATATTAACCATTGATTAGTTCAAATAAAAACATAGGTAATTGGTTTTAGGTATTTTTCAACAACAGTTAAATGGCAGCAGCATGCTGAGTTTAAAAGAGGTTTGGGCTGCGTTCACCTGTCGAAAAGGTCGAAGTCATCTGTCGGTCTGCGTGTGATGGAGTGGATTCCTGACATACCGCCAACCGGTGCCGGTCAGAGCTGGTGTCAGTGTTAGTCCAAGTTCACACGCTTCCAGTGGTTACAACAAGCCCTCACCTGTTGTTCGCGGTCAGAGCTGGAGACTACAGAATGATGTTGGTGGTCTGTGTGTTGTAATTTCTCTCCAAAGAACATGATTTGTCATGTCAGATTAAATTTCATTATTATTATTCTTTATGAGGTGGGAATTGTTTGTTTTTGTTTAGGACAACTGGATTTTTTGAAAGTAAATGTAATTATCACTATTATTTATGGACATTCTTGTTGTTTGATTTGGAATGGGAGAACACCATGTCATTTGCACAGAAGTTTATAATTTGGGAAATAAAACCATCAAATTATAACTCACCCAATCTCATGTCGCCTGTGTTTGTTAAGAGGACTGCAAGAAGTGAAAAAAGCACTATAGATTGAACCAAACCTATGATAATTTGCTTACTGCTTCACATTGTTCTGAATTACTTTTAAACTGTTTAAAACCACTGCAGTGCTTCACAAGGCCCAAAATGGAAACATTTTATTAAAGAAGTGCACCAAATGATGTAGTTTATTTGTTAAAGGTTTGCAATATTGAAGGGACAACATGATCAATATTGAAATGTAAACTTTTAGTGCTTATGCATGATGCATTGTTCATTGATTAGAAAAATTGTTTAACTTTCCAGTGGGTTGAGCAAGATGGAAAGCATTCTGGTCTCTTGGTATATCACCAAAACAAATATGAAAACAGGAAGAAATTAACAGCTGCTATGAAGGTGACATCATTATTGAGCAATTAAATATTAAAGAGAATTTGGTTGATTAAATGTTGCCTAGTAGCAGCTGAAGTCAAGAGGTGCACTACCTCTGATGGAATTCCTGTTAACCTATCGCATCTACTATGAATCCAAACTTTGAAAACGTGTTCGAAACACTTCTTTCTAAAACAAAGCTAGACGTAAGGAGAAATGAGAGAACCACATCTTGGCTCAGCTTTGGATTAATTTGTGATGGTAATCTGGTCATTTACAGCACACATACTGCTCCACCTGTCCTTAGTGGTCACAACTGTGACTCTTCACTGACACAACACACTCTCTAAGCTCACACGGACACACACAATCTCTCCCAGGCCGTCCTCCTGCGGTCAGCAGCAGGTCAGCCGAGTGTCTGGGTCCCCTTTGGAGACAGCGTGTCTCTGAACAGCCTTTTGTCTGTATTACGTTTGAGTGACAGCAGAGAAGAGGTTCCCTATATTTAGGCCCTTGAAAACTAATCTGTCACTGTGTGTGCATTTTGAAAGGGAGTGTGTATTCCTCTATGTGTGTGTGTGCACTCTTCAAAGACTGAGAGTGGCCTTTGTGTGAAGGATAGAACAGAAGCGTATGCTGGGAGTACAGAGAACGCCTAGGAGCGATGACAGATGAGTGGCGTGCGCAAGAAAAAGACAGGGGAGGAAAAGTACTTTAGAGTTGGCCTGTCCAGGCTTTCAAAGGAGAGTTGGAGTTAAAACGGGGGTTGCTGTTCGAGCTTCAGAATTAAGGCTTAAAGTTTAGAAAAACATTACATCGGTGAGGGTCCTCGTTTAGAAGGAGGTGCAAATGAAGAGCGTCCCTCAGGCAACAGAAACTCTGCGTGTAAAAGAGTTCTCTGATCTGCTCTTCTGATGGAGGTTGAAACGCACACACATACTCACGTCCCCACACATAGACAAAGTCCATTACTCGCAGTTGGAGTGTTGACATTTTTGTGGCGTCCCTGATTTGACTATAAACTCATTAAAACACAAACCATTTCTTTTGAGCATTGGTGAGTACCACTAACTAAAATGTTAGTTACTTTAATCCCAAAACAATAATCATAAACATTAGCTATGCTAACGCGCTACAAAACACAGTACTTAGTGGAAGATATGCTAAAGCACTGACTTCAATTCAAATTATATTTTCCATTGAAAGACTACAAAGATTATATTTTGTATTTAAGTTTATATCTTGTTCTCTAATATTTATATTTTATTGTATTCCTGTATATTTCTTGTTTGAAAAAAAATTATTGGGGAGAAAAAAGAGAATGTGAGGAGAGGAAAGGATCTGCTGTGTAAACAGTCTTCACCCCTTCAAAATGAGAATAGACAAACACTAATGCTAACACTCTTAACAACCGATAACCAAAACTTCAATACAAATGTTTAACTTTGATCAACTGAAAGTTTGCAAAGCATCCAAGTCATTAGAATTTACCTCAAAAAAATAATTTAGGGAAGTTGGCAAAAGCGCAATACAAAAAATTAGCTCTGCTATTTAGCAATAGTGTGTCCACACTGCTTATGAGCTATGCATTTTAGAAGTAATGAAAAACTACAAAAATTTAGAAAAACACAATCCATGTTTTTACTAAACATTCAGTCCAAAGTTTTATGATGCTGTGAATGTCAATTGGCTTGACATTCACAGCATTCACTTGAGTCCTTTTCTGAAAGGACTCAAGGTTTAAATAATCTAAAATAATAAATGAACTTTTAATTTCACTCAATATGTTGTGTACTGATAACAGTGACTCAAACAGTGTTGTTGATTCGATGCATTATGATTATGTAGGGATATGAACAAATTCAACCATTGGACAATTCGTCCTTGAATTTTTCTGACTGGTAATTTGCAGGCCAATAACAGAAAAATCTGTTTATTCCAGTCCTCCCATTAATTCAGTGGCTCTGTTATAAATTGTATCACATTCTTCCGTCTTTTGTTTTTGTTTTGATAAGTATGGATAATGTCTCCATCTCGTTCCTTACAGAACAAGATCCTGAACAGAACCGGCTGCTGTCCAGTTTGCACTGAAAGTGAGTAAGTCCAACTAATTGGAGTATTATATAATCTCTTACTTATTTTGAAAAAAAAAAAAAAAATACATATATATATATATATATATATA